>APFE030344037.1:177905-249568 GCA_000404065.3 Pinus taeda | reverse complement strand
ATCAGATGCACAAGACCATGTGATGGCTGGATGCAACCAGTATAAAGGCCTGCAAATCTATTTCCTAGTGCACAGACAAGATGACAGCTCTCTGGAACTAAAATAACAGAAACCTGCATAACACATTCAATGATACATACTAGATTCTAACACAGAGGTGGGATAACAGCCCCTCAAATGCTAAATATCATGAGCACATGAAAAATGCATAACAGGCACAACCTAGAATAGTGAAGAAGTGGAAAGTGAGCAATTAATGGCAAAAGAAGCTTGTATTAGCTGAAAATGAAGACTAGATGCTGCAAGTATCACAATAGTTATAGTCTCTAGAAGTTGAACCTTACATCAAAACTACAACCATCATTACATTGTGTTTTTGGGTATATATAGAGTTTGATTACAAAATATTACGCTATTATATGCGTGGAGGGGTCATAATGGACCACCAACCACATTAACTCCCTGATAGAGTCTCTGCTACAATCTGCTGGCTTTAATGAACAAAATTGATTTACTCTGATACTCTATCGTCCTTCTCGAGCATGTGGAGTGTTATATTGAAGGTGTTCCATAGACGATAAATGCCATAACCTGCCCGAGGCATGTCCTTCTCGTCCTTCGGCCATACTGTCTCTTTAATGAGGCAGTTGAAGATTTAATACAAATAGTACTAGGACTGGTTATGCTCGTCCTTTGGATGCACAGAGAAATTAAGGAGCTTGGACTTCTTGGTGGGCAGATGAATTGAATGGAGGAATGAGGCTGACCATCGAATTGCGCAGATCGAAGGCGGATATTGGTTTACAGGGGATGCCGAGAGATACTGGAGCAAGACGATCACAGGCCGTTGGATCCCATATGGTAAAATCCAATGGTGATCGGGGGCGGAAGCTGCACGAAGAATTAACGCACAGGTAGGGTACGATGGGTGGCAAGCAGTATTCCCTGCATCACCTATGGGGGTCGGGCGATATTCGTATGGGCGGGAAGCGATGTAATTGGCACGCGACACATGGTATATGGGACCGACGGGAAACTGCTTTTCCCACGGGTTAAAGTGCAGGCAGTTCGCAGGATCAGGGACAACGATTGTCGTCCAATCGCGGGGGAAGATGATCGGATAGTGGGGAATAGGCGAGCCGGTTACTTGCATTGGGGACCGTCTGATCGGGGCGCAACAAATCGATGGTTGCGATGAGGGGTGATGATGGGTTATGGAGGCGCGAGGGCACATGATCATGGTCCTCTAGGTTTAGAATTTGCACTCGGGGGCCTGAGGGAAAGCGGGTTTAAACGTGGAATGGAGAGGTTTTAAGAGGAAAAAAGAGAGATGGCGGGGCTATGGAGTCTAAGGAAAATTAAGGAGAAGGGAGGAAAATACTGCTGTGATCTGCCTTTTCTACATAAACACATGGTCAAGCTGGTATTTGGTCCTCCAAATGCTAAAGTATGTAGGAGAGCTAACAAACACTATGAGATTTTTTTGTGCCATTTGGGCTCACAAATGCTCCATTCATATTTATATGTCTCTTGAATAATGTCCTCAACCAATATTTGGACATGTTTTTATTGGTATTTATAGATTACATCCTAGTCTACTTAAAAACTATAGAAGAACATGTTGAAAAATGTGCAATAAAAAATGTTAAATTTAGAATGTGCTAAAAATAGACCTACTAAAAATAACATGTCTAAAAACAGTAGTTTGTCTAGTGAGGTCATTGGCCACATTGGGTGAGAGGTAAAACTACTAAAAATAGAAAGTTCTAAAAATAGCATTTCTGGGTCCCTTCCTATTTATAGTAGTCCCTAGTCTATCTATAGGAATTAAAATTAATTTTGGTCTTAACAGCAGTTGGAAATATTAATTAATTAATTCAGTTGAGTTAATTAGTTAAGGAAATTCGAATTTGAAGTCTTTGTGAGCACGCACATGAGTTGTCCCATTGATTGAGGGAATAAGTATGAGTTCTATAATGAGAGAATCAGTTGACTTAGTTCTAACTAGTCAAGTCTAGTTAGATTATTTTAACAAGTTGTTAAAATAATAAAATATAATCTGTTAATGCTTGCATGCATGTGACAACTATTATTTTAGATAACTGAGGATTCACTCATGGATAACTGTTGCATGTCAGTTCTGTCAGAGACCTAGTTGAGATTGGATGAGGGACAGTGTACTATCAGATGCTAGGATATTTCTAGTAAGTATTCCTTGCATGAGGAAGAAATATATTTTCTTATATGACTACGTAGGTGGACCTAAGGTGACAGCAGGTATGATTAGGCTAGTTTTCAGCCTATATAATGAGGCCTAGGTAGTCCATGATTTTCATCTTCTGATTGAAGATCATCAGGATCTTCTGATTACAGAGAGAGCAGGATAGCTATTGAGCTTATTCTTTTTGTATGTTGTTGAGGATCCAAACTTGATTGATAATACATGGTTGGGATTTTATGCTGGTGGTTTCCCTAGATATATCTTATGTGTTATGTGTGTTTGATTTCTCCATATTAGTTATATGTGTTCTTATTGATGTTGCTCATGTTCGATTAAGATTCTGCTAAATTGTTTGTAGAAGTAGATCAAGTGTTTTTCTTTAGTACATTGCATTACCAGGTGATCTATAGGTGGGAAATTTCTACATGGTATTAGAGCTAGCTGATTTCAGGAAAAAGTTCTACATGGTATCAGAGCTAGTTGATTTGTAGAAAAATTCTAGGAAAATTCTACACATTTGATGTACCTTCCACCCCATGGAAGCTACCAGAGATATCATAGATTGGATCATGGTGTACCTTGCTGTGGGAGCAAAGGTTTCTTCATAATCAATGCCTTCTTCCTGAGAGAAGCCCCGAGCCATGAATCTTGCCTTTAGTTTGTCAATTCTTCCATCTGCAACATGGTTGATTTTATATAACCATTTAGAGGTTACCACTAATTTGTTATCTGATCTTGGGACAATTTCCCAAACTCCATTCTTCATGATAGATTGATACTCCTCATTCATTGCATCTTTCCATTCTTGATGTTTGGATGCTTCTTCAAAGGTAGAAGGTTCTTCCTCAATGAGCTTTGAAATGTATGTTGTGTATCCTAAGTACCTTTTTGGTTTCTTTCTCTCCCTGAAAGTTCGATTTGTCATATGACCTTCTACTTCTTGGAGAGTGGTTGTCAACCCGTTAGGTATGTTCCTTCCTTCAAGGAGAGTGATTGGTTCACCGAGACCTTCTTCTTCTTGATGAGAAACTTCTCCTTCATTGGTGGCTTCTTCGTCAAAAATAGAAATATCATCTTCATTTGAATTAGATGGGAGATCCTTGGATTACTTGAAGCCAATGCTTTCATCAAAGATTACATCTCTAAATACTTCTACTTAATGTCCTTCCTTTATGTAGATTCTATAAGCTTTTGAGGAGTCGCTATATCCAACAAAGATTCCTTTCTTGCTTGCAAGATCTAGCTTCTTCCTTTTGCCCTTGGTAATGTGAATGTATATTGGACATCCAAATATTCGGAGATGATCAACATTAGGTTTCTTCCCTATGAATATTTCTTCTGGAGTTACATTGCCAAGTGACCTATGAGGACTTCTATTATAAATGTATACTACAAATTCTTTTGCTTTTCCCCACAAGAATTTTGGTAGATCTTGATCATGGAGCATAGATTTGACACTTTCTTCTATAGCTCTATTATTTCATTTAGGTACTCCATTTTGTTCAAGATTGTAAGGAAAAATAAGTTCCCTCTTAATCCCAATATCCTTACAGAGAAAAAAAAAAAAAAAAGAGAATTATTTTGAAGTATATTCACCTCCATTATTTGATATTAGGATATTTACCTTCCTTTCTGTAAGATTCTCCACCTCTGTTTTGAATTCTTGAAATTTTGTGAACACTTCATCCTTGGATTTAAGTAGATAAACCCATGTTTTTCTTCAATGGTCATCAATGAATGTAACATAGCATAGATGACCTCCAAGATATTTGGACATGGGTCCACATACATCAGAATGAATGATATCTAAAATCTCTTGAGCCCTAGATGTACTATTTGCAAATGGTTTCTTTGCAATCTTTCCTAGGGCACAACCTTTGTAGATTCCTTCATGTTATTCTTTGAGATTTGGAGTCTCATTTACAATGAATTCAATGTTGGTAGAATTTTATAATGGAGATGGCCCAATATTCTATGCCATAATTCACATGGGCTTATTTCGATGTGGACAAGTGCTTGATTTTGAGGAGATGAGAGTTTGTATAATCTACCTTCTCTAACTTTAATGACTCTAGCTTTTTCAATGCTTGATTCTTTAGGCCAAACCACTACTTTACCATCTATAAAAGAAAATCTATCTCCTTTTTATTCTAGAGATGAAACTGAAATTAGATTTTTGTATAAACATGGAACATATAATATGTTGTTGAGATGAATGTTTCCTCCACCTTCTAGTGCAATTGATGTTGATCCAATTCCTTTGATGGGATAGCTCTTGTTGTCACCAAGCTCCACTAAGTATGAGGAATTTCCTTTAGATGAGGTCTTGAGCTTCTTGCGATACCCGATCATATGCCTTGAAGCTTTGTTGTCTATTACCCATATGTTTTTGTCTTAGAATGTTCCAGATAGGGCTGAGAACAATCTTTCATTTCTTGAAACCTTGAGATCTTGGGAAGATAAGAATTTGTTCCACATTATTTTGAAGTATTTCTTCATTAGACTAATTATGGATGAATAGTTCTTCACAAGTTTTTACATGATATAGTTGATCTCCTTCATGCCCTCCATGAACCATAGCTTTGATACCATGTTGAAGAATCTAGGGAAAATCATGACTTAGTGATTCTTCTCAAACTTATTCATAACAGTTTGTGTTGTCTTCTTCAATTAGCTTTGCTATATTAGTGTGTTATTCAATCATCAAACAGTTATCAAAATGGACTATCAAAAACAAAAACAAGTAGACAAGATGTTGGCTCCAAGCCAAGGCAAAACCTCTCCTCTTTAGAGTAAAACCCTTGAATCTCTTCTTATAGATATTTAGATGAATACCAAGACCCTTGACAAAATAGACACAAGGTTACCTCCAAGATATTTGTCACTATTCTTAGCACTGCTTGGTCTACAACTTACTACCTTGATATCATTGTACTCCTTCTCCTTATGTCTTATATGTCACTGTCTTCGACACCTTCATCTATCAATTTGCCACAATCCTTTGGTTCTTCATTGGTTGCAATAGATATGAGAGACATCACACCTTACGATTGCACTTCATACTATCACTGTGTGTGTGTGTGTGTGTATATATATATATATATATATATAGTCCCTTAATTGGTTCTAAGATATATATTACAATAAGTAATCCTCTGAGTGATATCAATGTGTACAGACTTCCCAAATATATATTACTGGATTATTTTGATCTCCTTACAAACTTCTGAGAGATGCATATGATCGACCTTCTTACTGTCTTGCGAGGACTGTATCACCGAGCTTCTCTTTACGGTGTTGCAAGGACTATATTACCTATCTTCGCTTCTAGATTTGTGAGGTATGGAATAGTTGTTTATATATTGAGACCAGAATTTCGAGATTGAGATGCTTCTGAGATAACCATAGTGTATGTGTTCCTTTTGTTGATGATTGTGATGCATAGACTGTTCCGAAGATGATCCTTTTGACCTTACGTTAACTCCAATATATGTGATTCAACGATCATGTATCAAGCTGATAGGAATGCCTTAATTCTCGGCCGACATATCAAGGAGATTTATTGTGAATGATAACAGTGAAACTTCTCTTGGAGCTTAACCTTTGATCTTATGCCTTTCATAACACTTATGAGAAACATAAAAATCCTAAAGACATCAAGAAGAAGTCTTTGACCTATGGTAAGCACATCTTTCTCATGAAACCCATGATGCAAGGAATAAAAATTTTCTTCATAATATTATAGATGCAAGTCAAAATGAAAACTGAACCTAGTTACTTTTCCTTCAACAACCATATGTATCCCACTTTCACATTTTTGGATCCATGGTCTATTGTCATGTCTCCAAAGATAGTAGGAAAAAGTTGGAGCCTACTGTCAAGAGGGGGATCTTTGTAGGATACACAGAGACACCTATATTTTCTGAGTGTACATTCCTTCAGTTAGGATGACTATGATGAGGAGAGATGTCAAATTTGATGAGGAGACATCCATGAGAAGATCTCTAGAGAGACAGCTGAGCATTCCACCAGAGAAGGAGCTTCTAGCACCAAAGGAGGAGCCCCAGACAAATCCACAAGATGTTGTGAAGAATCCACATGTGGAGGAGCAGAGAGTAGATCGAGTGGAGGCACCCATTCACACAAAGCCTTCAAGAGAAGGGAGGAAGAGAACTAGGGAGGTAGATAGATTGGTGCAGGATGCTCAAGAGCATGTTAGAGCTCTTAGCTCCTTGCGGGGACAGAGGATATCACCAAATAGATATATTGGATATATGGAACTGATGAAAAAACTGATTGATTTTGAGCCTTCTTCATTTGATGAGGCAGTTTCCCAACAGTTGTGGGTAGATTCCATGGTGGAGGAGTATGACTCCTTCATGAAGAATGATGCTTGGGAGGTTGTGCCTAAACCGGAGGGTAAATATGTTATTGGCTCTAGGTGGGTGTATAAGGTGAAACATGTAGCTGATGGCTGTTTTGAGAAGTACAAGGCCATATTTGAGGCCAAAGGCTTCTCACAGGTAGAGGGAGTTGATTATGAGGGAACATTTTCCCATGTGGAAATATATTCTTCTATTAGGACCATACTAGCATTGGAAGCATAGTTTGGTGGAACATCCACCAAATGGATGTTAATATTACCTTTCTCAATGGAGTGGTTGAGGAAAAGATCTACATTGAGCAGCCTAAGGGATTTGAGACATTTGACAGGGAGACACATGTGTGTAGACTTAGGAGATCCCTCTATGGTCTCAAGAAAGAACCATGTGCTTGGTACAGTCACATAGATTCCTATCTCAATGGATTGGGCTTCACTAAGAGTGAAACAGATGCTAAACTCTACTACATTTTGATATATGGTAGTTTTCTCATATGAGTCATGTAGGTAGATGATTTGATACCAGTAGGAGATGAGAATTTTATCCAATCTTGAAAGGAGGACCTTGAAAGAGAGTTTGAGATGAAGGATGTGGGCTTGATGCACTACTTCCTCAGCTTGAAAGTGTGGCAGGGAGATGGAGAGCTATTTATTGGTCAAGGGAAGTACACCTCTGAAATCATTCAGAGGTTCCATATGCAGGATTGCAAGCCCATGGACACTCCGCTAGATAGTAATTGGAGGAAAGAGGATGCTTCTATAGGAGAGGCAGTAGATGGCTCTATCTACATATATTTGGTAGGGTCCTTGTTGTACTTGGTGAACACAAGACCCGATATTTGTTTTGTAGTTAATCAGCTTAGTCAGTTTATGGTGGAGCCTACCAAGCTTCACTGGAAAGCAGCAAATCATGTTCTCAGATACCTCAGAGGAAAAATAGATTTTAGTTTATGGTATAGGAGGACTTATGGAGTGAAGTTCTAAGTCTTCACAAATGAAGATTGGGCAGGGAATCTATCAAACAGGAAGATCACATCTGGAGTTATCTTCAGCGTTGAGTCAACAACAATTTCTTTGTATAGCAAGACACAGAGTTTTGTATAACTTAGCTCGGCAAAGGCCAAGTATATGGATGCTATTATAGCAACATGTGAGGCTATTTGGATGAGGAAGATCTTGTTTGGTCTCTTTCGTCAGGGGATGGAGCCTACGTTGATCCACTATGATAATCAAAGTTGTATCAAACTCTCTGAAAGTCCAGTGCTTCATGATAGGTCCAAGCATATAGACATCATGTACCATCACTCGAGATATTATATGCAAAGGACGATCATCATATTATATTAAATTCCTACATAGGAGCATGATGCAGACATTTTGACAAAGACTTTGTCAAGAGGAAATTTCTAGTTCCATAGGAGTGGGATTGGGGTGGTAAGGAACCCTTTTCTTGCTAAGAGGGAGCATTAAATTTTAGCAAAAAAAGGCTTCATTTGACTTGGCTTAGTCAAATGGAGAAATTTTATTTTCCACGTCAACAAGATGGATGGAGTTGTAGTTAGCAAGAGTGACATGGCCAAATCACTCAGTTAAATCAATCCATTCGAATTTGTAGGCTAGAAGTAGAGTTGTGTATGAGTTGATTGCTAATATCTAGCAATACAATGGAGTTATTATTAGTTAAACTCAGTTATTTGAGCTCTAGTCTAGAATAGAGTTAGTAGGAGTTCAGTTGAGTAGTAGAATTGTTGTTAACTCACTAATCTCTTAGTTAACTAATCAATTTACCAAAAATAGCCCTATTCATGCATAGAATTCAAATTACCTAGTTGAGGTGGAGGAAAAGGATGTATACTAGTTGAGTGTACAAGTTTTGCATTAGAGTAGGTGATCAATTCCTTCGGGATTTGTGCAAGGAAATAGGAAATTCTCTTATTTTTTAGGGGTTAATTTCCTCAAGGATTGCGCCTAGAAATAGGAGGAAGGCCAAGGCCTATTTTGGATAAGTGTTGGTTAGAGCAGGTTAGAGAGCAAGAGATCAATATTTCACTCCAAATGATGCTTCAAGGATTGAAGTTGTCATTGTAATAGATCCATTTTCTCGTCTGATTTAATGTAAAACAAAGGATGGATGGATTTAATTGGGTTCCCTAGTAAAAATACAGTGTTCATTGTGATTGAATGGTTGCATGATACTACATGTGTTTCTATTGTGTATTTTTCTTTCCACAGATTGAGTAGAATAAATTTGTGTCTATTTTTTTCAATCTGAATTCATTAGTAGCTACAAATTCCGAGCTATTTCTACAAATTATGTCACTAGAATCTGAGGGAAAAAAAATCACGTCATTAAATTATGCTAAATAAAAAGGAACCACAAGTTCTATTACTATGTGAAAATTAATGTTCCCTACAATTTCTTAGTTCTATTAAAGTAAAAGAAAAAATATCATTGCACCTAGAGACATTCTACAACCCAATATGGGGGAGATGTTGTAGTGCTAGTAAATTATTGTAAACATTAAAATGTGGGCTCGATATGGGATAGATGTTGTGTTAGTAAAATGAAGCATTGCATCAAAAAATAATAATAATTAAACATAATCTTGACTCAATTAAAAAGGTAATAAAAATAATGATAAATGGATTAACATCAAATTGTTATATTTGTTTTTCTTAATTAATTTATAAACAGATTTTTCGAGAAAAAAAATCATAATATGCATGTCACATTAAAATAAATTTAAATCATAATGATTTGTATCCTTAACAATGATATTTCAAAATATACATATCACAACTTTTAGACATATAATTAAAATAATGTGTGTGTGTGTGAGAGAGATTGTTTTCTAGAGATAAACTACTTAGAGGAGTGGAATTATCATATTTAAGTTGGAAGTGAATGAAGATGCTAAAAGAGAGTGCTTGGGTTTCATTTTAAAGGTTGAGAGAGATAAGATGGAAAAAGGAAAAAATAGCAGTTGAACAAAGGCAAGAAAAGAATAAATTTATATTGAAAGAATAACTAAGATAAATTGAAAGGTGTGAGGAAAAGGGGAAGGAAAACTTAGATAATCAAAATAGAGATGCCAATTAAAACGGAAAGGAAAAATAGTTGAAAGGGAGGGTAAATAATTAAATAATAATAAAAACATATAAAAAAAAAAAGGGATTAAAAGGGGAAATATTGGGAAAGGGGTTGCAAGGAAGAAAACAAAAATGAGGGATTGCTAGGGGGTGAGTGGATGATAAAGCTACCAGGGAAAGAAAACATAAATTAAGATGCATTTGACCATATAAATTAAGATGATGATTCATATTTGTATCCATTAGAAGTTCATATATAAATTTATATATTATTAATATATATAATATATATATATATATATATATATATATATATATATTAAAAAAATTAAATGAAAAAATTATAAAACATCAGCGTAAATCAACATGATAAAGATCTTTGTCAACGCGTTTCGAACCAACCAGTGTGGTTCATCGTCAGGACAAGTTGAAGATCCAATCCAGCTTAGCGTGTTAAATAGCATGTGCAGAGACTCCAACGGCTATAAAGCCGTTGGAGTCTCTGCACATGCTATTTAACACGCTAAGCTGGATTGGATCTTCAACTTGTCCTGACGATGAACCACACTGGTTGGTTCGAAACGCGTCGACAAAGATCTTTATCATGTGATTTACGCTGAAGCTCTTATTATAAAAATGACTGATCACAGAAGCCTCAATTCTACAATTATAAAACATGTCAAGGAAAAATACTGCATATATATGTAATTATATCAATTATCATTGTTTTAATCAAATTGAAAATAAGAATATTCCTATGTATAAAGATGTGAAATCCATATAAATATAAATAATATTATTAAAAACCAGCATAGATCCACTTAACTCTAGATTTAAATATAGAGACGAATAAAATCTATTTAGGTGTAAACATTTCCTCAAGGTTTGCACTCAAAAAAAGGTTTGCATCTTAAAATATTTGATTCATTATGCACTTGGTAGATCTAGAATTAAGAAGGATCTATGTTGGTATATAATGTTAAACTCACATGGGATGTGGACAATCATGAATGATAGAACATTGAATTGCATTTCTATTGAGAGAGATATACATTTATATTACATTCATATGACCCTTGGTTTTGTATTCCAAGGTCTCTTGGACTCCCTTTGATTGTTCAGCTTCCACGGCAGCCCTTAGAGGATTAGGTGTCCAACATTATCCCTCTTAATCGGAAGGGGTATGTGTGAGTCAAAGAAGAGATCTATAATACAAAATGTACAAAAATGCATGGCAACACTAGGTTGAATTTGCTCTTTGAGACGTTGCCATAAGGCGATGGTTTGAGGTCGACCGCCAACATTTGAACGCTTAGTGAAGTTCCCAGAACTCTTCAAAATCTGGCATGAAGATGAAGTTTTCTACTAGAGGAAGTGCTCCTAATGTTTTGAAGAGGGAGACCTTCAACCTGGAAAGGGAGGTCTCATCCTGCATAAAAAGGGATAACCTCAACTTGAAAAGGGAGGTCTCAACCTGCAATGGTTTAAGGATGACCACCAACTCTGGAATTCTTAATGCAATTGTTGGAACTCTTCTAGAACTAGAAAGAAGCTAAAGTCTTCTCCTAGAGGAAGTTTCCCCAATTCTTTGAAGAGGGAGAAGATCAACCTAAAAAGGGAGATCTCAACCCCGCATAGATGGTTTAAGGTTGACCACCAACCAAAGGCATGGTTAGGGGCATTTCTATCTCTGACTACAACTCTTAATCTGGTATGGCATGTTGTGGCTTAGGCTTGCTTAATGTGGCTTTGAAGCTTGTAGATGATCCAGGAGGATCTTGTCAGATCAACTACACAAGTTCAGTTTCGTTTTTAGCATTCAGTCTGGTGTCTTCAGCTTCGACAGTGTTGTTTATGGTTCAGGTTGTTTAGGTGATGTCTATGGCTTTCATGGTGTTCAAAGGATATGGTTTTGTACCTGGCTGTCGACATGTGGTCGTCATCAGTTCCACCAGGATATGGTTTTTGACATGTGGTTGTCATCCACTTTGCAGGGTTTGGTTTTCGACGGGTTTTTCGTCATGTGACATTTGTTGCTAATGTCGCTTTGTGACATTTAGTCGTAAATGGGTTTTTTTTTAAATAAACCTAATACAAACCTAATAAAAACTACACCATGAATTATCCTAAACCCTAACCATGCATTAAAATGTCAAAACCTAAGTCTAAAACCCATTACCCTAAGTCCTAGAACCTAATACATTAACCTATCAAAATTCATGTATTAAAAACCATAATCCTGTGTTAAAAAACCCTCTCGGCCTATATAAAACATTGCAAAAAATTATAAAATTCTACCCATAGTCTTAACCACAGTAAAACTGTGTGGGAGAAGACTGCGGGGATAGTAGTCATGTGAGCATGTAGATGTTAACGTTAACTGGGCAGAGTTCACCATAGACCGCAGCAGTTAACGTGGAGGGTTATGGAACTGTGGACATATGGAAATGTGAGCTGCTAACCATGGTGGGTAGGCCAAACCGAGCAGAGGTTGTTAAACATAGTTGTCACATAAACCAACTGCAGATCATAACCTTCAGGTGGGTAAATGCCTAAGTGGCAATCAAACAGTCAACCGCCCTGATCACATGCGGACAGTCAACCATTCTGCACCATTAGTTAAACCGCCAGCAATGATTTGTTATCCAAAGTTATTTTTGGTTTTTTGAAAGGTATTTTTGGGTTAAACTAATTCAAAGACCATATAACCTATCCCTAGGTGTCATTTCATGACAAGATCAAGGGAAAACAAACCCTAAAATCAACTAGTTCATTCCTAAACTTGGATGAAGAAATTTGAATGTACTTGCAGAGTTTTAAAAGGTTGTTTTGCTCATTGAAGAAGATATAGAGTGGTTTTGAGTTTTTTATGCAGGTTCTGGAGGATATAGGTTGTTTTGTTTTTAGTGTAATAGGAGCATCCAAAGTCTGAATTGGGAACCATGATAGGCATTGGAAAGCTGGTTCAAAGAGCTTTCTTATGATAGTGACCAGAAGTGTCTGTGTGCACATTCAGATCGGTCAATTTTCTGTGTAATTGACCTTCTCGGATTCAATCCTAATAAAGCGATCACCCATCTTGAAAGCGGACCCGGAGACATAGTCCATCAGAGACGAACCCCGTAATCAATCTTGTTGTCTGGTATCACTGTGTATTTTCTATTTTCACTTCTATTTTGTATCTTACTTATGTTTTATCAACTTTCGTAAAATCTTTCTTCTCAATCAG
This sequence comes from Pinus taeda, assembly GCA_000404065.3. Taxonomy (NCBI): domain Eukaryota; kingdom Viridiplantae; phylum Streptophyta; class Pinopsida; order Pinales; family Pinaceae; genus Pinus; species Pinus taeda. The sequence goes on along the minus strand of APFE030344037.1, from coordinate 236,647 downwards.
TTCTCACGGTTTCAGCACTTTAAGTTAACATTCATTTCATTGTTGGTATAATCAATTCTACTTCAGTTTTAACATATGATCATTTCAAATCATATAATTTGGTATCAAAGTAGGTTGTGTCTGTATAATTTCCCATTGAATGTTAACCAGGTCAAAGTCGTAACGTGGAGAAGGAATCCTCAAGCAGATTAATCCAAAGATTGGAAAGCGAAGAGTCGTTCATAAGTCAACCATGATAGGATCTGATGTAGGTGAAACACCAGAAACTAAGATGAGCGATGAACAATTTCAGCAAGCATTCTTGATGATGCAGTAGATGTTGGGAGAACTTTACAAAGATAATAAGGCAAGAGATGCAGCTTCTCCTTCAAAGACATCGAATAAGGAAAAAGGTAAAGGCAAGGCTGATGACTACCTTCACCTCTATCATATCCATCATCATCATCTTCTTCTTCTTCTTCTTCCAGTGCAGAATCTGAAACAGGAAAGAAACCTAAGAAAACATATCTTTTGAAACTTGATGTAAAATTTGAGTTACCTACTTATGATGGCGAAATGAATCCTGAAAAGCTAGATAACTGGATTAAGCAGTTAGAAGTGTATTGTCGTATTCAGAACATTTCTGACGATAAAATGAAAATTCAGTTAGCTACACTTAGAATGGGGGGAACAGCTTTAATCTGGTGGGAAATTAAAACTCAAATAGATGTAAAGCGAAAAGGAAAAGTTATCTCTTCATGGTCTAAGTTTTTAAAAGCTCTTAGGAAATAATCTATCCTTTGGGATACATGCAGCAAGTTGTTATTGATTGGAAGCATTTGAGGCAAGGTAAAGGGCAGAGTATTCAGTATTTTGCTCAGGAGTTCAGAAAGAAATCATTGGCGCTTGGTATTTCATTGGATACCCGTGAAACTTTATTAAAATACATCGGCAACTTACAATCATATTTGCAACATACATTATTGATGTTTAATCCTGGTGATTTTGATGAAGTGTGTGTTCAAGCCATACATATTGAATCAGGTGGCATACCATTCAAGTTTTCACCACAATCATCCAAAGAGTTGGAAATCAAAGATTCCAATGACAGTAAAGGGAATAACAATTCAAAGAGAAAGAAATCAGCGATAGCTCAGAAGGAAAGACCTACTTGTTCTCATTACCAGAGAATCGGTCATGATGAATCTAAGTGTTGGAAACTTCATCCAGAAGATATAGGGTGGTTTTGAGTTTTGTATGCAGGTTCTGGAGGATATAAGTTGTTTTGTTTTTAGTGTAACAGGAGCATTCGAAATCAGAATTGAGAACTGTGATAGGCATTGGAAAGCTGGTTTAGAGAGATTGCTTATGATAGTGACTAGAAGTTCTTGTGTACACATTCAGATTGGTAAATTTGTTGTGTAATCTACCTTCTCGGATTCAATCCTAATAAAGCGGTCGCCCATCTTGAAAGCGGACTCAGAGACGTAGTCCATCAAGGATGAACTTCGTAATCAATCTTGTTGTTTGGTATCACTGCATATTTGTTGTTTTCACTTCTGTTTTGCATCTTACTTATGTTTTATCAATTGTCGTAAAATCTTTCTTCTCAAGCAGTTCTCATGGTTTCAGCACTTTAAGTTAACATTCATTTCACTGTTGGTATAATCAATTCTACTTTGGTTTTAACCATCAGATTAGTAGATGACCATCACCTCCCCCCCCTTGACAGTTACAAGGTGAGATGATGGAGAAAACTCAACTACAAGACTGTTCAATACTCTAGAACAAGTTCTGACATATGATTGAAATATTTTCTTGGTTGTTGAAGCCCATTGCTAAGAAGTGATCCATCCAAGATGAATCTTTGTTCTTGCAAGAGGTTTATTTTTAAAGCATTTGTGTGAAGAATGAGTGGTTTTATGACAATTCTTACATGGATGAAGATCAAAACAATGATCTTTCATATGGCCAACTCTATCACAATGTTGGCCTTTCATAATATGTTGTTGTAGAGGAGGAGGAACAGGTGAAAATGAACGGTCCTGAAGAAATCCAGCACTTTGAAATCAAATTGGCTTGGAATAGTCCAGAATATGAAAGGACATCTCCTTGTCATATCCACCGTTTTGTGCTTGTTGTTGACAAGCTCTTTCCAAGGTCTGATGATTGGCTTGGGAAGTGATCTAAACAAAAAAAGGTTTAGAATGTTGTCTTTTATGTAACTCTCATTGTAGTTGTAATTCAAGCTGCAAAAAATCAATCTTTTCTTGTGCATTTTGCAGGCAGGTTTTAATATTAGAAAGAGTGTCCTTGACAATTTTGACTGTATCATGAGTAATGGAGTGTACTAAAGTATTTAGCAACTCTAATAACTCAGTAGTTTTGGCCATCTTATTAACAACTCAATCTCAACAAATGAAAGGTGTCGAATTCTACCAAAAATGCACCAATGAACTTACAAAAAGATAGATAATTAGAGAGTTAGAAGATTTGAAAATATTAACCCATTCATATCTAGAGAGAAATCTTGTCCTTTTCTTGCTTTGGTTCATTAGTTGTTGCAAACAAATAAAAGAAAATATTGGTGCATATAACACTAATTTTACCTGCAAAAATTAAGGCAGCCTTCTCATTGGAACCATTTGTGTCAGATCACCAAAGTTGTTATGTATAGATTGCATGTCTCAACTTATTTGTGTAATGGTGGCATCGTTCCATGACTCGTCCACCCTCTACCAATCAAATTCTCATGCCTTTTGTAGCTCCTCAATGTATACCTTCGACGTGCTGGATAGAAAGTCGTATAAAAAGTGTTATGCAATAGCAACTTGCTAAGGCCTTCAAAATTTCAACGCACAATAGTTCACGGCATTAGCTCTTGGACATTACAACTCGATTATAGTAGTGCTTGGCTACCATATTCATGTTGATTTCACCTTGACTCTTCTCTGTGCAATATCATAGGTGTATATTCACTCTATGAGAATCCTCTGTGAATGGCTTTAGAGGCTTCACTTATTTTATCTCGTGTGGACATTAAATCAGATAAGGGTTAAAATATATAGCAGTGAGAAAGAGTCTATTAAAAATATGGCTAAAGTTACCATCAAATACAAAACTCAACACCATATAAACTGAAGCACGAACAATTATGAATACCCATCATTATGATATTTGACAGTCAGCACTACTTTAAGACTAGTAAGGGAATATCGTGACTGAGTCAAGGTGGCTCTCCAACTAATGCACGAATAAGGGGACTAGCCTTAGAAAGTCGACAATCACAATTTGTAGGGGTTAATGCAGAGCCAAAGCACAGTCAATTCAATGCATCAAGCATGCAGCGTATAACAAGAATGGTCTTCATTGGTTTCCAATGCATAGTAGGGATGACTAGTTCAAAGGCATCAAGCACAGTTCTAACCAAGGAAAGAATTTGCAAGGGACGGAGTATTTGACTTCAATGGTAACAATTGTAGCAAATAGACATGGGCTTGATAGTTAGGCAAGTCGCACAATTAGAGAAAGGCCACACAATTTACTCGGAGAAAAAAAAAAACTATATCGACTCTGTCCTCCAATGTTGTAGTGGAAATAGTATCAACACCCCTCAGGACCAACAGTGGAAACAACCACAACAACGAAAATATGGTTTTGCATTCACATAACTTAAGTTGACAACTCAATTCCACTTCAGCATGAAGATGAATAATGTTGGCATTGAATGGGAGAGAAGAGACACCCAACAATGGTGTGCTAGTGCGATGTATGCAGGCGTGGCCTCCGTTCAATGGTCTTAAATATGAGACTTTGTGTATATCCCTTAGACAAATGTTGATAAAATTCGGCATTTTAACTTGTATGGCTGGAAAATTCAAGAAATTTAACCGATACTAATACAAAGCTTCATAAGGGACACTTTACAAAAAAAATTTCAATCTTCATATCAACAACAATGTATGCCCACCATAAACAACACACCATTCAAAAAAAATTGCATCACCAAACATACCACATGCTCCCGACAACATATTTAATGCATACCATATAAAATTCATGGAAACACAATCAGTCTACCTGAATCCATGATATCTTATCGACACGGAGGGAAACTCACACTAATCACTGAATTGAATGTTGGAGCGATGCCCATTTTTCTTTTTTTTTTTACCTGTTCACCACAGTTAAAATTAAAATAGTGAATCTACCAACCATCTGACTTGGAGACTATGGTGCACCTCTAACAGGTGGGTGGTGCAATTTTGGCAAATGCTAGCTGGTGTTAGGGGGTTGCACCTGCAACCCAAAATAACGTACATCCAAAAATAGTGTCAAGAAAAGAAACTCACACAAAACTTGCAGGGGAAATGGCAGATGTGAGAGAGGTATACGGATATGTTATAGTGGAAAAATGAGCACACTGCAATAGTAGACTGACATGCACATAAAATACCAAGAAATCTAGTCGCTAAAACAAGAGTGAGAAGGTTAGGAACGTACTAGCTCTAATACCATGTTGAACCCACATGGGATGTGAATAGTCATGAATGATAGAATATTGAATTGCATTTATATAGATAGAGATATGCATTTATATTACATTCATATGACCCTTGGTTTCGTATTCCAAGGTCTCTTGGACTCCCTTTGATTGTTCAGCTTCCACACCAACTCTTAGAGGATTAGGTGTCCAACATATAAAAATAAATGTTTATTGTAAGGAGGATTATCTGCATTAAAAAAAAAAACTATATGAGTTCTCTCCTCCAATGTTGTAGTGGAAGTAGTAACGATGCCCCTCAAAACCAACAATGGAAACAACCACAACAATGAAAATATGGTTTTAGCATTCACATAACTTAAGTCGACAACTCAATTCCACTTTAGCATGAAGATGAACAATGTTGGCATTGAATGGGAGACAAAAGGTGTCGAACAATGGTGTACTAGTGCAATCTATGTAGGCGTGGCCTCCATTTGATGGTCTAAAATTTGAGACTGTGTATATCTCTGGGATGAATGTTGATAAAATTCGACATTGTAATTTGTATGGCTTGAAAATTCAAGAAAGTTGACCGATACTAATACAAAGCTTTAGAAGAGACACTTTACAGAAAATTGTCAATCTTCATAATCAACAGCAACATTGTATGCCCACCATAAACAAAACACCATTCGAAAAAATGTGCATCACCAAACATACCACATGCTCTCGACAACATATTTAAGTGTACTATATAAAATTCATGGAAACACAATCATTCTTCCCGAGTCCATGATATCTTATCCACACGGAGGGAAACTCACTCTAAACACTGAATTGAATGTTGGAGCGATGCCTTTTTTTCTTTTCTTTTTTTACCTATTCACCGTAGTTAAAATTAAAATAGTGGATCTACCAACCATCTGACTTGGAGACTATGGCACACGTATAACAGGTGGACGATGCAATTTTGGTAAACGTTGGTTGGCATTGAGGGTCACACCTGCAAACTTCTCAAAATAACACACATCCAAAAATAACAAGAGTGAATAGGTTAGTAACGAACCAGCCCTGATACCATATTAAATTCACATGGGATGTGAACGGTCATGAATGATAGAACATTGAATTGCATTTCTATTTACAGAGATATACATTTATATTACAATCATATGACCCTTGGTTTCATATTCTAAGGTCTCTTTGACTCTCTTTGACTATTCATCTTCCACACCAACCCTTAGAGGATTAGGTATTCAACATATAAAAATAAATGTTTATTGTAAAGAGGGTTGTTTGTTCATATTATTGAAAGTGAAAATATTTTAGTAAAAAAAATTAACTGAAAACTAAAAATATCAATGTATTGATAATTTCTTATAAAAAAACAATTGAATAATTTATAATATTAAGATAGGAATTTTTTCTTTGCTAAGTAATGTGGGTCCCGAAATGATTGGCAGGCCTAACCTCTGGCTTGAGTGGTTGCTACTCAAGGCCATACCTAGAGTTATCTAAGCTGTCAAAATCACCTAGGGATTGCACCCAACCTGGGCTACACCAACCCTTACCATGGTTAGATTTTTTCCCACAAAGTTTTGAACCAGTGACCTTTTCACCATGGAGTGTCTTAATAGAATACCCCATCTCCTCTACTCTCCATGCGAAAAATAAGAATATTTTAGTTAAAAAACAATAAAAATACAAATAAAAAGATTTTTGTGTGGAGAGGCACATTTTACAACCCCATATGAGGATGATGTGTGATTTTGTCAGTGCTTGACACATGTCCTTTTAATTCATACTATTAATATAGAAATATTAGTAAAAAAAAGCCTAAAAATAGAAATGTATTGATAATTTCCTTTTAAAAAAATAATAATTTATAATATTAAAATTGGAAGATTTAGTTTAAATATAAATAATAGTTTATAATTGATTTTTTTTAATAATATTGAATAATAATAAAATATCAAATAAAAAAGGATGGATTAATTTATTTTTTACTTTAAAAAAAATAGAGAAAATTTAAATATATAAATTAAGATAGTATTTTAAATTATATTTACCAACCTAGATCTATCTAACTTCATATCTATCATTGACAGAGATGGATCAAATCCCTTAAGGTGCAAACCTTTTTTGGGAGTGTAGAACTTGAGAAAAGGTTTGCACCTCTAGGGGTTTGGTCCCTCTTGGTGCATGATAGAGCCATAGTTAGATGTATCTGGGATAGTATATTTGTGAATTGGGTTTATTTAGAGTTTTTGGGAGGAATGTTTGTTATTCTCCCCACCTAGGCTCAATTCCAACTAGTGTGATATAATGAGTTTTGATATAATGGCTTCAAGCCTTGTTTTTGAAAGTGAATAATATTCTCTAAAACAAGAGTATATATTCTTCACATGAAATATAAAATATTTCCATATGAAAATTATAATATATATATATATATATATATATATATATATATAGAGAGAGAGAGAAGAGAGAGAGAGAGAGAGAGAGAGAGAGAAATGGTGTAATCTAACTAATAGACAAATGATTTTTTTGGCGGGAATCTTGCAACACGATTTTTAGTAAGATTGTGATTTCTTATTATTTAAAATGCACTTTTGAATGCATAAATGGCTTCAACATACTAAAAAAACCCACAGTCACTCAATCCTTGCATATTAAATAACTTAAACTTATGGTTTTTAAAAATCTCTACAAGATTTTGGAAAAAATTGACCAAAAAATTGTTTGAAAAAAGAGTCATTTCTTCTATTAGCTGAACTAGGCGTATAAAAAATTATTGTTAAAAAAATTAGTTAATATATTTTGATTTTATCTCAAGGAATAAGATAGATTTCTTCTTAAATAACATATTTTTTTAGTAATAGTCATATCAATGACCATTGTGAGATACTCATTTCTTGGAGATATAGATCAAGGGTGAAATCATGTTTTCCACTTTCGGAATATGAAAATAAATTGTTTATAGTTGATTAATTATAATTAGGTTTCCCCATCATTTTAGGTTATGAGTGGGGAACCTTGTATCTAAATATTTAGCAAAAATAAATCTAATGGGTTGTGCTCCTTGGAGCCAAAAGGCCAAAGACTAGTTGGGTTGGAAGTCACATGTATACATGGTCAAGGATGGATATGAAGAGTTATTATTCTCTATGCAAGTGCCTCCTAAATCCACTCTCTAGAAGAAACTTTGGCATAACAATGTTATTCCTAAAGGCAACATCTTATGTTGGCTTCTCACCCATAAAAAAATCTTGACCTTTGATTATCTTAGAAAAAAAGGCATTCAAGGTCCTTCTCACTACCCTTTATGTGAACAACATGAAGAAATAGTACTCCATATTCTCCTTTCATGTCCTTATTCTAAGTTGGTCTAGTCTGTAGTCATTGATCCTTTTCTCACCGACTTGAAATGGCCTCTTAATCTCCCTGCCTTTATTTCTTCCTGGCACAAACACTATCGAGGCTCATTTTCTAGGAAGCCTAATTTTAAATAGCTTTGGCTCTCACTACCCAAATATATTTGCTGGAAGATTTGGTTGTCCCATAATAGCTCCATATTTAAAAATATTAGCATTCTACCAAAGGAAACAACCCTGAAGGTTCTTTCTCTTTGTGTTGAATTCAACATATCAAAGCTTAGTGACCAAGTTCCCCCGCCCCCCCCACCTTAGATCAGTATGAGAAACAATGGGTGCATTCATTGATAGATCCTTTAGAAGCTCTCTCCTCTACTACTTTCAAAAATTGTCCCGCACAGAAGGCATGGAAGCTCTACCTATTGGATGGTGAGCTATAGAATTGGAAAAAGGTGAAAAATAGTTGGATTCTCTTTTTTATGGAGATTCCAAAAAGAATCCAAGGGTAGGGGAGGGGGAGGGATTATCCTTAATCCAGATGGAAAACAAGTAATTAAGTATTCCTCGGGGCTAGGAAAGAGGAACAACAACCAAGCTAAAATGTATGGCCCCTTGCTTGGGCTAAACTTGGACAAAGATATGGAAATCACCAAGATATTAATTATGGGAAACTCTCTCCTCATCATACAATATTTATATAGAGGCTCCTTTCCTAAGGAAAATCATCTTAAACTCCTTCAAAGAATCATGGGTGCTTTGGATCATTTCCACCTTTAGTCCTTTTTCCATATGCTAAGATCTCAAAATATGGAAGTTGATAAACAAGCTAAGCTCATGTGCCTTTTAAAAATCAGCTAGACTGACATAAAGAATTTCCCTGGATGGTGAATCCTTCCATGAATATATCCCCTTATCCCTTCTCCTATATGAAGTTTTTTAGGGCCTGGATCTACCTCAGGCTTAAGGAAGGTAGGTCTAGGGTAACATCAAACCACGCTTAACCTGGTAGCTATCCCTACCAGGTTGAGAGAGGGCTCTCTCCTTGTCAATCTCAACTAGGATATTGGCAATTAGGGGTTGAGATGACTGAATTTAATGTAGATTTTAGGCTAGGTATAGTAGCTTAGGATTTTTGGTTTGATTTTAGGTTTTGGTTGCTGGATCAATTGGAGAAGGTAGATTGGGTCCGGGAAATCAACTCAGGGATACAATCATGTCCTGTGGGGCAAGGTAGACAAGGGTTTATGTACTAGCAATGGATTGAGATGTAGAGTAAGACAGTTGAGGATTTGAGGAAGGCATAAGAAACTATGAATCCTCTTCAAACAGTGAAAACATTGAAAACTAAATGCATTCCCAAGACAAAGCACTTTAAATTTAGTGTATTTTGCCTATTCACCTTGATTCATTTAGTTTAGAAGAAAGAGAGAGATGTGGATACATAAAAAAAACATCAGAAAGAACTAATTACAAAGAAGAAACAATACATAAACTCACTGTCATAAGAATCCGACAAAAATAGCTGTGAAGCCTGGTTTTATTCCTTGCCAAACTGCTGATACAAATGTTCAGTGAGAGCCAACACTTCTGCCAAAGTCCAACCTTTACAAATGACTAAGAAATTACATAATATAGGCAAGGAAACCACTCATGCTAGCTATAAAGGTCGAATCCATGAGAAAACGGGTGGTTTCAACCATATCTAAATTAAGAACAGGAATATAGGCAGTGGAACAACTTGCCTCTGAAACTTAAGAAACCAATTCATTACATTTCAAAACCACTTGGAACTTGATGTATCTACCCTATGAGGTGATTTTCATCAACATTTACATCAAACACATCATTTACCAATCATACATTTACCAAGAAAGGAATAAAATTCAATCACTGAAGAAACTGGGTGAAATTCTAAGTTTTAGGAAAAACAGGCAAAAATTTGCCTGATGCGTAGTGCCCTAAGCCTGATGCGCAGTGCCACTTCATGACTACTTTTGGAGGCCTCTTACTTCACCAAATCAGGCCCAAGATAGCTTATTGAAAAGCTCTTCCTGTTTAGTTTCTAGAACACTTTGAATTTTTTGATTTGGAGTTGATTTGCCCCTTCCAAAATCATTTCTCCCAAGACTTCTTCCTATGGGTCCAAAAAGTGGCAGAGAGGGCATTATGTAGGTGTTTTTTGCCCTTTAAGTGACCCAGATCTTCTCCAAAATTTATGAAACTTTTTGGGTTTCATTATTTTTTCATGCTGAATCCAAAACCATAAGCCATTTGGCAAAAGAGTGAGCCAATTCAATGTGCAGTGCCAGTGGCGCTATGCATTAGCTAAAATTTCCTATGTTTTTATTTACAAAATTGCAAAATGATAAAAAGTTCCCAACATTTCCTCAAATTTGGAAAGAGGCAACCTCATTAAGTGCTTTGCTGAGCTAATGAAGCTTCAGCCAAAATTTTGAGTCTATCATGTTCTTTCTTGGCCCTCAAGGCTCTCCTTAACTTAGCTTTTAGCCTTTTTACCCTTGTTTTGCAAATCTTGTTCCTGGTTAGGTAGTGATAGACCATATGGCACAGCATTTTCTTCTCTTTATTGGCTTTCTCAAGCATCTTCTCAAGGTGAATGTTCACCCTCTCCAACCATGATTCTCGATCATCCTCAATTTCTTGATCAAGGGAGGTCATCTTGATCTTTCTTTTCTTTGCCTCTTGCCTATTTTCTCTAATCGTTTATAGCTCCATAATAGCTTGCTTATATGTCAGTTGCTTGTTTTCCTGCTGAGGAAAGTTGACGATCCATTTGGCCCTCTCAAGTTTAAGTGATAAGGCTTGTATTTCAGCCTCCTTCTCTTTGATAATCATGTCCTTGAGTCTTGAGCTTTGAGAGCCCAAATCAGTGACATCCTCCTCAATCAAAACAAAATCCCTATCTTGCCCTTCAATATGGCCCTCCTCATGCATCTTTTTCTTTTCTTTATCTCTACCCTTTGACTGCTGGTCAACCTATATAGCTGGAGAAGAAGACAAAGCCCCTTTCACCCCCAGTGAAGATAACATTTTTATGTGGTCCGATGAAGAAAACGAGACCCCTTCCACACCTGGTGGAGATAGTACTTGCTTGGCAGTTGCAAAGAGCATCCTAGTGCCTCTCTCATAGGTGACAAACACAAGAACAAGAAACTCCTTTGTTTTACTTTCAGACTCTTTTTGTTGCTCGGAAGGTTCACCTTCCTCTTAAGGATCTGAAAATATTTAAGGCCCCTTGAAGCACTCATGGGCAATGAAAGTTTCCCATGGCACTCCCAACTGAGTGATTTGATGCAAAACAACAGTTTTGATAGCAAAAAAATGATAAATATTATTGATCTACTGTGGATATGGTTTTCTTTATGCAATAACTGTCATCCTCTCTATGTTTTTGCATATGAAATAAGGGATGCTCATCATTCTGACCTTGGTGAAGTGCATAAGCAATCTGATGTGGTAGGCATAAAGTCTGGAGAACCTACCCTCACATGTAAAGTATTTGATGATAAGTTTCATGAGTGGAACATACCGGTCTTCCAAGAATTTAAAAGGAAACACCCTACTAAGTTTACCATGGTATTTGGCCTTGATATAAGGCTCATAATGCTGCTTACTAATATTTTGCCTTTTGTTCCACTTTTCCCCTACATCTGGAATTCTTGTGGCCTCTGCAATGATATTTGGTGAAAGAGTGAAGTTGACCCCGGCAAGATGCACTATATTGTTATCCGTGTTTATCACAAACTGCCTTGCTATCTCATAGTGATATTTGACCCTCTCAACCATTTCACAAAACTCAAAACAGGACTAATATCTGAAACATGTGGTGGCTAGTGGGCAAGAAAGGAGTTCACTCATGCTGATCGGTTCCTCCCTAATGATTTTTCCACCTTTGTGGGGCTTCCTGGACTGCATATTTCTTTCCCTTGAGCTATCACTAAGTGTGTTCTCTTCAAAATCTGATTCACTGCTTCTTTCCATGCTTGTCTTAATGATGTAATGTGATGATGATATGGTGAACAATGATAATGGGTGGGGACAAAGAAGATGAGTATGAAGAGATTTTGCAAATGGAACAATAGTAATGAAGTGAAGTTTCAGGAATGAAGGGAAAGATTTGGGAAACTAGGGTTTTGACTTATGAGGGACTTAAGGTTTAATAAAGGGGATTAGTTTCTTAGGGGAATAGGGAAAGGGAAAATGGAATCAATGGGTAGCTTAGTGCAATGAAGTTTGGGAAAAGGGACAAAGGATGTTGGTTTTGCAATGAGGTGAGATTTTTGCAATGAGGTGAAAAAGTATGAAGGCAAGCTAGGGTTTTGATTTTAGGAAGCAAAACTCATGAACAAAACATGGAAAAGACTTATTTCAGCTTAGACTTACTTGTAGGAGGTAAATGTAGCATTTGAGAGAATTTGGGATGAATTTGAGTGAGTTTGGAGCCTCCCTGGCCAATGCGCAACGCACTAGGCCTAATGCACAGCACCTGCCTGATGCGCAGCACCTGTGTAATTTTACACAGGGAAAATTTGTCTGACGCACAGCGCCGGTCTGATGTGCAGCACTGACCCTATGAGGTGTAGCGCCAGGCAAATTTGCTGCAAAATCCGGGTTTTCTTCCTCTTTTATTCAATTTCCCTTCAAAATGCGATTTTGTCTCACCACTTGATTTTTTGCACAATGAAATGAGTAGCTAGCATGAATTTGCTTTATATATGATGCACTTTAATTTTTCTTCATTGCAAACCCACTTTTATAGAGTCTTAGTCACTTTTTCAAAAACTCTGTTTTTCAATTTGAGGTTTGACTTTTTCTTGGCATTTTGATGGACTGATGTCTTGGTGTTTTTGTTTGTTGCAGTGGCAGGAGTTGGCGAGGTGACTAGGAACAGCTACTGAGTTTATTACATATAGAAACACTTAAATTACATGAAATCTTTTACAAAAAATGTAAAAACTATGTTTTCACCTCAAAACAGAGTTTTGAGGTAAAAAGATTTATTGAGCATATTAGAATTAAATTTATGATTTTATGAACTTATTTATCCTCCTCATGTGCCTGCTGACCTTTTTATTCAATTTTGGATGACCACGATGACAAACCCTAAGACCTAGTGAAACTAAACCCTAAAACTTAATGAAATGAACTGAAATGACTAAAAAGAGGTTTTGAACGGGCCAGCAGGTATATGACATGAGGGAAACTGAAATGAAACCACTACCATCAGTTGATCCATGACCTAATGGAATGCAGCTGATCGAATGAGACACCTAATATGCGTGCAAAAGAGCAATTTGATCACTGATGGAAGTGTGAAGACACTGACACTAACATTTTCTCCAATGGGGATGGTAGCTCCTGGGAGGTTCCAAGAACCACAGACCTTTGGAAAAGCAGATAAGTGCCTTCATCCATTGGGCAATATGGAGTCAAAAACTTCAGAACACCAAAACGAACACCTTGACTCAAGACTCATAGCTAAACTGACTCAACTAAGACCAACTCAACAATGGACACTAAATAATCAAAAACTGAAGCCAGACATTCATCTTTATAGCCTTCACTTCGGGCCCCAAGCTAAATGAATGGTGTCAGTGCAAACTTTGCAATGAAAGGGAAAAAATGGTATGTACAATGACAAAATGTGATAGCAGAAATCTCCTTAGAGATAGTACCGTTTTAGAAGTTTTCCATTTACTGGTCGTCCTGGACAATCTTCCCCGTTCATTTCTTTGAGTAGAAAATCATTTTGACCTCTATATGCAGCAATTATTTATGGTCCCTTCCACAGGTTCTCAAACTTGTCGTGCTTGCCTTTATCCTCGTTTCTAGCATCCCATCGTAACACTATGTCTTCAATCTAAAATTTGTCCGCCTTTGCCTTCCAATCATAAATCTTTTTAATTCTCTCCTGTAGCCTGAAGGTATTCCGAAAAAATTCCTCTCTTGTCTAATGTAAATGGATCATTTGGCTTATTCTCTGCTGAAAATGATCTTCCTCGATGCCAGCTTCCTGCAGAACTTTAACAATTGGGACTGCAAGAGATGTCGGGAATACCGTGTTAATACCATATACAATCTTGAATGGAGACATTCCTATTGACTTCTTTTGGATTACTCTATCAGCCCATAGTGCATTAACCATTTTTTTATGCCAGCTCTTCTTATTGGTTTCCAGTAGCATTTTAATGATGTTGACCAATGACTTGTTTGAGGATTCGTCCAATCCATTACCTTGCAGATAATATGCAGTAGAATGTCCTAAGGTAATTTTGTATTTGCTACAAAAGTCAATCATCTTTTTGGACTTGAAAGCAGCTGCGTTATCTGTAATAAGTTTGTTAGGACAGCCAAAACGTGACAAAATATTTGTTTCAAGAAATTTAATTATTACCAAGTCTGTGGCTTGCCGAGTGGGGATTGCCTCAATCCACTTTGTGAAATAATCTGTCACTGTCAAGATCCACTTGTGTTGAGCTGAAACTGTGGGATGAATCTCTCCAATAAAATCTAGGCCCCATTGCTGAAATGGTGCACTAACTTCAACTGGCTTGAGAGGTAGAGGCTGCAACTTTCTTCTTCCCTGAAAATTCTGGCATTCATGACAGCTTGTGACAGTTTTATAAACATCAACAAACAAGGTAGGCCAGTATTACCTTGGTCTCAAAATTTTGTTAGTCATCGTCTTCCAAAATAAGTGACCTCCACAGTCTCCCTTATGGAAATCACTCATGACATGTTGGGCTTCATCTTCAGTTAACCAATTCAGCAAAATGCCTCTGGGATCCTTCTAATAGAGTGCATTGTTCAGAATACAAAATCTAGCAGCCTTAAGTTTTAGAATTCTATATTTATTCTTAGCCATCCTCTGTGGTGGTGAAAGGTGTTGAAGCATGTACACAATATTTGAATACCAAGGAGATTGGAGAAAAATTTCAAATACCTGAATCAACGAACTATCTTCTTCTTTTTTAGACATGGTTGCAATCAGATTTATGTCCAATGCATGTAGATTGGACTCGGCCATTAACTTTGTTAAACCCTGCCCCTTGATTAGCTTTGTTGGCTTTATCTCCAAGTCATATTCTAGCAATGTTGCGATCCATTTGCCTCGTCTTCCTTCCGAATCTATTTGTACCAAAACATCTTTAAGTGTTGAGTTAGGGACGTAAGTAAGGATATGAGAGTGCAGAATATATACCCGGAAATCTTTCAAAGCTTTAACTAAGGCAAGAGCTTTCTTCTCAATGATGTTATATTTCAAGGTTGCATCCCTTATTGTCCTACTGAAAAAGGCAATTGGTTTTTCTAGTTGATCTCTTTTCTGCATTAGAACTACTGCCATAATATGTTCAGAAGCGAAAGAAAATGATATGAAATCCTATGAATAATCCGGACTGATCAAAACCGAGGCTGGAGAAAGAGCCAACTTTACTAGGTTAAAAGATTTCATAGCTTCCTCGGTCCACTTGACCACACTATCCTTCTTCAACATATTAGTAATTTCCCTCAAGTGTTCAGCTAGATTAGGCACAAAACGACGTAAGAAGTTCATCTTACCATTAAATGCTTGGATCTCTTTCTTATTGTGAGGAAAATCTATCTTCTGTATAGCTTCCACCCTAGCAGGATCGATGCGGATTCCTTCCTTTGATATTATGTGACCGAGAAGCTTCCCTTCATCCATAGCAAACAAACTCTTTTTGGGATTGAGTGATGATCCATATTTTCTGCAACGCTGAAAAACAATTTTCAAATGGTAAAGGTGCTCTTCATCTGAATTTGAGAAGACAATCAAATCATCAAGATACACTACTAAAAACACATCTTTTTCATTTGTGAAGGCAATGTCCATGGCACGCTGAAATGTTACTCCATCATTCTTTAAACCGAACGACATCTTGGCATAATGGAATGTCCCCCAAGGAGTCATGAATGTTGTCTTGTCCCTGTCATCTTCATGAACCAAAATTTGATTGTACTCAGAATATCCATCGAGCAGTGACATACGAGATGCTCCAACTACTCTCTAGAGAATATGGTCCATTTTCGACAGCGGGTAGTTATCTTTTAATGACACTTTATTCAAATTTCTAAAATCTATGCACAATCTGATCTCACTTGTTTTTTTCCTCACAGGAACCAGATTAGAGATCCAATCTTAAAATTTGATTGGAACGATTATACCAGCCTTGTACAATCAATTTACCTCTTTTTCTATTGACGGCAGCAACTTCGGATTTATCCGTCTCAGCTTTTGGCGAAATGGCTTCTGATTTGGCTTAATAGGAATTATATGTTGATTTATACTTTTGTCGTACTCCTTTAAATCTGTATAGTCCCAAGCAAATACATCAGAAAATGAAGACAATAAACTAATGTATTTAGATTCTACTTGAGGAGGTAATGCCTTTGACAACTTCACCATCTTTGGATTCTCTGTTGTTCCGATATTTACATCTTCAACACCCTTCTCGGTCGGTACTAAGCTTGGCTTGCAGGCTACATCATCTTGATCAAATAATTCCTCTAAAGGTATAAGGCCTTTAGGAATGACATTATCTTTCAACTGTAAGACTTCCATCTGATTTACCTCTATTTCCGTTTCACCATCATCTTGCTCACCATCTATAGATGTGTCTTTATACTTGCCTTCATTTTGCATAAAATCATCAATTTCTTTGTCATCCCGAAACACCTGCCAATATCTTAGATTATCAGGGACAGCTGGGCGATGCTTCACATGAATTTCAAACTTATTGTTTGAATTCATTGGGACCTTTAAATTACTTGCAGCTGTAGCAAGAGAATCTGCAATAAACTAAAATTCTTTTTGCATTCAACTTCTTGAGTATCTTCAACCCTGCAATTAGCGCCTCATACTCAACTTCGTTGTTAGAACAATCAAAAGCCAATTTATATGAACAAATTCTTACATTGCTTGGGACTTTATTTGGTAGGAAAACAGGGTTGCGTATCCAAATCCCAATTCCTGCACCATCCTTACCTACTGCTCCGTCGAAATCTATACTCCATAAACTGGCTTCTTCCTCCAAGTGCTGGAATTCGGTTTTCTCTTCTACCTTTCGCTGTTGTCCATTAATTTTTTGTTGTTGACAGAATGTAGACTACTCAGCGGTACTTGCAAGCTTTTGTCTCTCTTGATCAAGTACTTCCCTAAAATTTTATGTTATCTCTAGAACATCTTCCACTTCAACTAGCTGGCTATTTACATCATTAAAACCACTATCTGAATAAAGAACAAAAGATTCTAAGTCTGTATGTACAGAGTTAATTGGATGATTCAAAGTTTTCTCCTTGCTTGTGATCATATACTTCATCTTCTTCTCCCTATATAATTTTCTCAGGTGACCAAACACAGGAATAGTGGCATAGGAGAAATCTAATTGCAATGTCTCTTTTAGTTTTTCACCCCACAACCTAGATAAAAGCATGCCAAATCTAGGGGGAATATCGGCCACAACTACATCCATGAGAACATTCTTTGCTGGAATCTGATCTAAAGTCACAACCAAATCCTTAATGAGACCAATGCATCTGACCCTACCAGAATCAAAAGAATAAAGATCATGATATTTACAAGTGATGTCGAGACCCAATTTTTCCATAATTGCCTTTGGCATCAGATTGTGAGATGCTCCTAAATCAAACATGGCATTGTGCAAGACATACTTATGCAATCTAAGGCTGATGTAAAACGGGGCTACTTCATTATCCTCATATTGGCCTTCTAATGTAGGACCAAAAATAAGCTCGTGTTGGTCATCTTCCACATTAACCATATCAGGCAGGCGAACTACATTCAAATCTTTGACACTTGACTCTTATAACTATTATTCTTCATTAATTATTTCAGAGGTATCGACACTTTTAACTTAGCAATCTCATTCTCTAAGCTAAAGGTTGTAATTTTATCTACCTCTTTGACCGGAGAATCCTTCTTTTTAGACTTTTCCTTTGCTATACTTGGCTGGTTTGTCTTCTCATTTGCAAATTCTACTTTGCTGGAAGTAGGATCTGCTGGCTCCTTTTCCTTTTTCTGAACATTTGGAGAATCATTCTTAGGTTGTGCTGCTTCCTTTCGCTTTTGGACCAGATTGATTGGTACATCCCTGCTCCTGAGTGAATACTATCTTTGTTGTGATATCAGTGCGATCATATTTCCTCTCTGATATTCATCTGATTCTTCTTCCAGGACTGTTTCATTGGCTAGTATAAAATCCTTATCTTTCTGTACAGTCAGGCTCTCTGAATATTCCTCATCCTTCGTGATGTAGATAAGCAAACCATCTGCTGTTAAAAAGTGATTTTCCTCTCCTATTGGATTTTCATCATCCTCTGACTCCGAGCCATGCACATAATTCTATTGTAGAGGTGTTTTGACTTGCCGCTCTGCTGATTGATCTTGTGCTCTTTGCTCCTGTTGTTTGATCCTGAACTGTGGTTGTTGCTGACCGCAGAAATTTGGATTTCTGATTGGTGTCTCAGGCTTATCTGCAATTGTCAATCTATCAAACATCTTCTCAATTTTATGAAGCAAATGATCAGCTTTTACATCTGGGGAAGAAGCCTCTTCATTTATGGTCACTTTTTTCTCGGTCTTCGTCCTAGCTCTCTTAGCTAGCAAATTTGCTTCCACACTCACTGCAATTTTTTGCATATCCTCCAATGTAGCAGGATCTCGTTCTCTCAATTGGTATGCCATGTCAGGATCAAAACCATCAGGGAATTTTATCAAAGCCAACCCCATCAGTGGCTTGATATCAGCTGGAAGAGCATTATAGACAATATTGAATCTCACACAGTAATCCTGAACACTTTCACCAGCATTCCTCTTTATATTTTCATACTTGAAAATAATTTGGAGTGGATTTTTCTTTACTTCCCAACAATTCTAGGAATTGTCTGTGAAGAACCGGCAATGTATTGAAAGTCCCCGCAGGTAGTGCTCTGAACCACTTTCAAACCCCGCCTCCAAAACTTTGCACAAATAATCGCATGGTCACATTTTCTTCATCTATCTCATGAAGTTCAAAGAAGTCGTTCATCCTGTCAACATGTTGTTGTGCTGTGATACCTTGAGTAGCATCAAACAATGGTATCTTACTTTGGTAATCAGCAGGCATAGCATCCAAGTTCTGTGGCAAAATGAGAGGTGCATATTTGGCAGCCATTACTCGAGGTGGATTGGAAACTGGCCTTGGAGAAACAGGAGGATTTATAGCAACAATGGCAGTCGATGTGATGGGTATTTGAGGGGTTGAAGGAGGAGTAGAGGTGGCAGATCTCTGATCAGATATGCTGGGTTGCACGGGAAGGGTGGGGATAAACTGTGGTTGAGAATGAACTTCAGAACTAGACAAGATAACAGATGAACCAAGAGTAGCAGATGTTGATTCTAAGAGCTCAGGGATATTGGTAGCCACAATAAATGATTGAAGAGAATTCAAAATATAATCATCAATTGATCTATTCACTCTTTCAGTTTCAAGATCTTAAACAAATTGCATATTTAAGACAATATCACCAATCGCACTTTCAGATTTGGTTTCAAACAAAGATAAATCAAAGTGTTCATCAAAAGGGAGATCTTCAAGATATTGAAATTCGACTAGGCATGAATGAGATCTGAAAACCGGTCTTGGACTCAATGAACTTTCTTGCCTAAGTATTCTTGGAAAGAGATTAGGATTTTCAAACACGGGAGGAGGATTAGGATCAGGATTGGCCCTAGTGTATCTTCTTGAAGCCAATGTGTTTGATCTTTTCCCAAAATTCAAATGCACATTACAATTTTTTAGGATTTTCAAACACAGGAGGAGGATTAGGATCAGGATTGGCCCTAGTGTATCTTCTTGAAGCCAGTGTGTTTGATCTTTTTGCAAAATTCAAATGGATATTACAATTTTTTCAGCCTAATGAATTCTAAACCTATTCATCCAAAAGTCTAGATTTTTTTTTAAAAGTACTGGGGTAATATTTTTCAATTCTCCCCAGTATGGTCGCCACTATGTTAGGGCCTGGATCTACCTCAGGCTGAAGGAAGGCAAGTCTAGGGTAACATCAAACCACGCATAACCTGGTAGCTAGCCTTACCAGGTCATGAGAGGGCTCTCTCCTTGTCAATCTCAATTAGGATATTGGCAATTAGGGCTTGAGATGACTGAATTTAATGTAGATTTTAGGCTAGGTATAGTAGCTCATGATTTCTGGTTTGATTTTAGGTTTTGGTTGCTGGATCAATTGGAGAAGGTAGATTGGGTCTGGGAAATCAACTCAGGGATACGTTCATGTCCTGTGGGGCAAGGTATACAAGGTTTTATGTACTAGCAATGGATTGATATGGTAGAGTAAGATAGCTGATGAGTTGAGGAGGGCATAAGAAACTATGAATCATCTTCAAACAGTGAAAACATTGAAAACTAAATGCATTCCCAAGGCAAAGCACTGTAAATTTAGTGTATTTTGCCTATTCACCTTGATTCATTTAGTTTAGAAGAAAGAGAGAGATGTGGATACATAAAAAAATCATAAAGAACTAATTACAAAGAAGAAACAATACATAAACTCATTGTCACAAGAATCCCACAAAAATAGCTATGAAACCTGGTTTTATTCATTGCCAAACTACTGATACAATTGTTCAGTGAGAGCCAACACTTCTGCCAAAGTCCAACCTTTACAAACGACTAAGAAATTACATAATATAGGCAAGGAAACCACTCATCCTAGCTAGCAGGGTCGAATCCATGAGAAAAGGGGTGGTTTCAACCATATCTAAACTAAGAACAGGAATATAGTAAGTGGAACAACTTGCCTCTAAAACTTAGGAAACCAACTCATTACAGTTCAAAACCACTTGGAACTTGATGTATCTACCCTATGAGGTGATTTTCATCAAAATTTACATCAAACACATCATTTACCATACATATATTTACCAAGAAAGGAAGAAAAGTCAATCACTGAAGAAATTGGGCGAAATTCTGAGTTTTAGGCAAAATTGGTAAAAAATTGCCTGATGCGCAGCACCCTGAGCCTGATGTGTAGCACCGCTTCATGACTGCTTTTGGAAGCCTTTCACTTCACCACATTAGGCCCAATATAGCTTGTTGGAAAGCTCTACCTGTCTAGTTTCTAGAACACTTTGAATTTTCTGATTTGGAGTTGATTTGCCTTCAAAAATCACTTCTCCCAAGACTGCTTCCTGTGGGTCCAAAAAGTAGCAAAGATGGCATTTTTTAGGTGTTTTTTTCCCTTTAAGTGACCTAGATCTTCTCCAAAATTTATGAAACTTTCTAGGTTTCATTCTTTCTTCATGCTGAATCCAAAACCACAAGCCATTTGGCAAAAGAGTGAGCCAATTCAATGTGCACCGCCACCGATGCTGCACATCAGCTGAAATTTCTTGTGTTTTTATTTACAAAATTGAAAAATGACAAAAAGTTCCCAAATTTTCCTCAAATTTGGCAAGAGGAAACCTCATTAAGTGCTTTGCTGAGATAATGAAGCTTCAGCCAAAATTTTGAGTTTATCATGTTCTTTCTTGGCCCTCAAGGCTCTCCTTAACTTAGCTTTTAGCCTTTTTACCCTTGTTTTGCAAATCTTGTTCCGGGTTAGGTAGTGATAGGCCATATGGCACAGAATTTTCTTCTCTTTGTTGGCTTTCTCAAGCATCTTCTCAAGGTTAATTTTCACCCTCTCCAACCATGATTCTCGGTCTCAATTTCTTGCTCAAGGGAGGTCATCTTGATCTTTCTTTTCTTTGCCTCTTGCCTATTTTCTCTAATCATTTGCAACTCCATAATAGCTTGCTTATCTGTCAGTTGCTTGTTTTGTTTTCCTACTCAAGAAAGTTGATGATCCATTTGGCCCTTTCAAGGTTAAGTGATAAGGCTTGTATTACAGCCTCCTTTCCTTTGATAATCATGTCCTTGAGTCTTGAGCTTTGAGAGCCCAAATCAGTGACATCCTCCTCAATCAAAACAAAATCCCTATCTTGCCCTTCAGTAGGGCCCTCCTCATGCATCTTTTTCTTTTCTTTATCTCTTCCCTTTGACTGCTGGTCAACCTGTATAGCTGGAGAAGAAGGCAAAGCCCCTTTCACCCCTGGTGAAGATAACATTTTCCTGTGGTTCGGTGAAGAAAATGAGACTGGTGGAGATAGTACTCACTTGGCAGCTGCAAAGAGCATCCTAGTGCCTCTCTCATAGGTGACAAACACAAGAATAGGAAACTCCTCTGTTTTACTTTCAAGCTCCTTTTGTTGCCTGGAAGGTTCACCTTCCTCTTGAGGATTTGAAAATATTTGAGGCCCCTTGAAGCACTCATGGGAAATGAAAGTTTCCCATGGCACTCCCAACTGAGTGAGCTGATGCAAAACAACAATTTTGATAACAGAAAAGTGATAAATACTATTTAGTTGTTGTGGATATGGTTTTCTTTTTGCAATCACCGTCATCCTCTCTATGTTTTTGTGTATGAAATAATGGATGCTCATCATTCTGACCCTGGTGAAGTGCATAAGCAACCTGATGTGGTAGGCATAAATTCTAGAGAACCTACCCTCACATGTAAAGTATTTGATGATAAGTTTCATGAGTGGAACATACCGGTCTTCCAAGAATTTAAAAGGAAACACCCTATTGAGTTTACCATGGTATTTGGCCTTGATATAAGGCTCATAATGATGCTTACTAATATTTTGCATTTTGTTACACTTTTCCCCTACATTTAGAATTATTGTGGCCTCTGCAATGATAGTTGGTGAAAGAGTGAAGTTGACCCTGGTAAGATGCACCATATTGTTATCCATGTTTATCACAAACTCCCTTGCTAACTCACGATGATATTTGACCCTCTCAACCATTTCACAAAACTCAAAACAGGACTGATATCTGAAACATGTGGTGGCTAGTGGGAAAGCAAGGAGTTCACTCATGCTGATAGGTTCCTCCCTAATGACTCTTCCACCATTGTGAGGCTTCCTGGACTGCACATTTCTTTCCCTTGAGCTATCACTAAGTGTGTCCTCTTCAAAATCTGATTCACTACTTCTTTCCATGCTTGTCTTAATGATGTAATGTGATGATGATATGGTGAACAATGATAATGGGTGGGGACAAAGAAAATGAGTATGAAGAGATTTTGCAAATGGAACAATAGTAATGAAGTGAAGTAGGGGAATGAAGGGAAAGATTTGGGAAACTAGGGTTTTGAATTATGAGGGACTTAGGGTTTAATAAAGGGGATTAGTTTCTTAGGGGAATAGGGAAAGGGAAAATGGAATCAATGGGTAGCTTAGTGCTATGAAGTTTGGGAAAAGGGACAAAGGATGTTGGTTTTGCAATGAGGTGAAAAATTAAGAAGGCAAGCTAGGGTTTTGATTTTAGGAAGAAAAACTCATGAACAAAACATGGAAAAGACTTATTTCAACTTAAACTTACTTGTAGGAGGTAAATGCAGCATTTGAGAGAATTTGGGATGAATTTGAGTGAGTTTGGAGCCTCCTTGGCCAATGTGCAGTGCACTGGGCCTAATGCGTAGCGCCTGCCTGATGCACATCGCCTGTGTAATTTTACACAAAGAAAAGTTGTCTGACGCGCAACGCCAATCTGATGCACATCGTTAAGCACATTTGCTGCAAAATCTGGGTTTTCTGCCTCTTTTGTTCAATTTCCCTTCAAAACGCGATTTTGTCTCTCCACTTGATTTTTTGCACAATGAAATGAGTAGCTAGCATGAATTTGCTTTATATATGATGCACTTCAAGTTTTCTTCATTGCAAACCCACTTTTATAAAGTCTTAGTCACTTTTTCAAAAACTCTATTTTTCAATTTGAAGTTTGACTTTTTCTTGGCACTTTGATGGACTGATGTCCTGGTGTTTTTGTTTGTTGCAGTGGCGGGAGTTGGCAAGGTGACCAGGAACAACTGCTGAGCTTATTACATATAGAAACACTTAAATTACATGAAATCTTTTACAAAAAATGGAAAAACTATATTTTCTCCTCAAAATAGAGTTTTGAGGTAAAACGATTTTTTGAGCATATTAGAAGTAAATTTATGATTTTATGAACCTATTTATCCTCCTCATGTGTCTGCTGACCTTTTTATTCAATTTTGGATGACCATGATGACAAACCCTAAGACCTAGTGAAACTAAACCCTAAAACTGAATGAAATGAACTGAAATGACTAAAAAGAGGTTTTGAACAGGCCAGTAAGTATATGACATGAGGGAAACTGAAATGAAACCACTACCATCAGTTGATCCATGACCTAATGGAATGCAGCTAATCAAATGAGACACCTAATATGTGTGCAACATAGCAATTTGATCACTGATGGAAGTGTGAAGACACTGACACTAACAAAGTTTATACAAGCCTTTATGCTAACTTTTATGAAAAATAATAATAATAATAACAAAGCCCTTATCCAAAATCCCCCCCCCCCACATGCATCCACAACAACTATAGAGCTCAAGCCCTATATGGATGGTATATTATAAGGGGTGCATGGCTTGTCATGATCGTGCAGGTCACGCATGGGAATTCCTCCCAATACCCTCTAATGCATTAAAGATGTGTATCTAGATGGCACTGCTACTCTCAAACATATTTCGCACCTGGAGCATTGATGGCTCTAAGGATGTATGTTATTATGGAAATTAATGGCAACCGGATCCATGCTACGTGTGGGATCTCAAGATATCGAATTAAATCCATGGTTTGGGTCTGGTCATCTCATCATATCCCGTCATGGTGGTTTAATAAAAATGTGTCTAGCAACTACTACTCTGAGTTGGGTTGTTGTTTTAGAAGTTGACTATGTCATTTGCCATATATTGGGAATTGTATTGGTTAAATGTTTTGTTATATGCACAATTAGTTTAGAGAGGAGCTTATATTGTGCTAAAGGAGGTGAATTAAGCAACCCCATTATTTTTGGTGTGTCTCAAGGTCTACCTATTGGATAATGAAGCTACAATTCTTTTCAATCATGTTCGTGGTAGTGCAATTGGTTTCTTGGTTTTCTTTCACGAGCATTTGTTTCAGTATCTCAGCTTCCTTCAGTGTGGTAATCATGCGCTCAGGTATTTCTTTTTCATTAACAAGGACATACCAATTCTTGATGGTTCCTATAATTTTCTAAAGCTTTGTCCCCTTAATTGGAAAAGCACTTGGTATTGTATCCTCTGTTACCTATGCGGTATGGGCCCATTGATCTTTGGTTCCCCTCATACTCCTCCCTATGATTTGAAGCCACCTCTCTCAAACTCCCTTGGTGTTATTGCATGATTATGACTCGTCATTGGCCTTATAATTACTCCTTACAACCTTTTCATTGGACCCTAGACCCCTTTGTATCCAATCCTCTCTGGGAATTGGCTCCCCTTTTCCTACATCTATCCCATGTTGACTCAAAAAGGAAATTTAGCAGTAGTAGATGGCAATGGATAATGTAAAGCGTGTTCACAATAAAATGAAGCCCTACATTTAGAACACATGGACTAGAATTGGAAATTTCACCAACATATGAACACATTCATAATTCTTATGAATGAAATTCAGAGACTCAAAAATAAAATCACTCGTCAAGATGATGAAATTGATGCCCTGTGTAGGCAATTGAATGACTTGCAGTTGCAGATGGAGACAAAATAAAATCAGAGATATACAAGCACAACATTCATCCAACCTACAAGAAATATGCATCTTGATCTAAACAAGTCCCCAGAAGAATTCTCTCTCCCTTTTACTGATGATCTCCTATTGTAAATGTGTCATTTTTCTGGACTAGTTTTGTAAAGTTTTTGTATGTTGGCCTGTTATAGCAGTTGGTTTTCAGTTAGATATTTTTGAAACACTTGTTAGTCCTCCCTTGGAGGATCTCATCCATGAAAAAGCGATGTACCAAATTTCTCGTGTAGTTTGTTGCATCTAGGTGTAGATTTAATAGAAACCCTACTCATTTGTGTTAAAAAAAAATAGAAAAAATAAAACAAATTATTTTTTAAGATGTTTTAATTTAATAAGATGTTTTTTTAATATTTTAATTAATTACATTGACAGTCGCTCTCTAGCCTAGTATGGAAGATATGTAATGCCATGTCCTATCATGTTATGTAAACAAAAAAAATAAAAATAATCATAAGTTAAATACAAATAATCTATTGACTCACGGTATTCACTCATGGTATTGACACACAAAATTCATGTGGAATATGGCCTATTTAAAGGGGGAAAGACACTTTGAAGAGGGAAAGGTTGGCCTAGATCAGTGTTAACTCTGGATCTACCAAGGGTCTAGAGGGATCAAATTTCATTTCACTCTAAAAGAGGTTTGCATCTCAAGAGATTTGATCCCTCTTAATGCTTTCTAATTACAAAGGTTTTAGACTCCATTTGTTTTCAAATTATAAACGAACAATTAAACATATTTTACCAAAAAAAAATTACTAGTCATCACAAATTAAGATAGTTTACCTAACGATCTTAAATGCCTACTTGAGTATACAGTCTAGTGTCTTCAAAATCCACATGGCATGAAAGTAAAATAAACATAGAGACAAGGGAAGTTGTTAAGTAGCAAGTCCTTGCTAATGAGCCAAGAACAGATTCCATACTCATATACAAGTGATTTTATAGGGGCCCAACTTGAAAATTATACTATTAAAATTATTGTAATAGTTGTTTTTGTAATTGAGATATTTGTTGTGGAAGCCTGTGTTTTTCCAATTGAGATCTTTGTTGTGGAAGTGTGTGTTGTTGTAATTGAGATCTTTGTTGTGGAATAGTTTGATGCTACGACATAATATGTTGTTTATTCATCTATGTTGTAATTGTATTTGTTGAGATGGTTTCTTTCAGAAACAAAGGATTGCATAGTAAGAATTATGGCGGATTATTATGTCATTTTGTTACTGATTTTGGTGATTTCATCCTTCATCCCTAGCCTTATGGAAAGAGAGAAGGGGAGAGATGAGATTTAAACTGAAAGTAAGCCATGGGTTGTAAAGAATATCTTTGGCCTTAGCCTTGCAGCAATGGAGAAGGAGAGAAATGAGATTGAAGTTGAAAGTGGGACATGGGAAGCATAGAATGAGAGAGGCCTATGGGAGGAATTGATGGTAAATTATGGTGTCTTTGCTACGAAATATCTTAATTACCAAACAAGAAGATAATACTCTTGGAACTATTTTTGAATTTTTAATTCAACATTACATTTTTGCATGACAACACTATCATGACCTGAAAGAGATATCAATGAACATCCCATGAGGGGAAGCTCTCTAGTATGTACTAAACAAGTTTTCAAAATGTCCAGTCATATTTCACATCGATATTGGGAGAAGTATCATCGAAGGTGGGACTGGAATAATACATATTTGGTTTCTCGACTTCTTCTTATACCTTTTCCCTTCTTCTTTTTTTAGTCATGGCGTTCAAGTTGTGCTTTCACCAACACCAATCATTAATTTTTCATAGGAAGGTTGTATACACAGCTAGGATAAAATAACGTTATAAAAAATGAAGGCAAACTGCTACCTTCTTATTTGTACTTAATCCCAAATTTATGTTCAAGGGTGTTGGAAATGAGAAAACTCAACGGGTTACCACACTTCCACTCGAAAAGGCTTGAGTGAGTTAGTGGATCGAATTGACTCCAACAAAGCTTCACAATTCTCCTAAAGAAAGTCCCAAGTTGGTGTTGGACAAGGGGCTCGTTACTATTCTTTCAAACGCTTTGTATTGCCTTTGTGATCGAAAAGGAGTACCCAAGCATTAATATGACACAGGGCTTCTAGTTGCAAGCCTAAAATAAAGACCAAGGATGAGAACAAGGGATTGACTCAAAGGAGACCTAAGAGTATCTTTTACATTCACCCACTCATAGCCTCATCACACTCTAACCGCTTCAACCAAAGAGAATTCCCAATTTTCACTATTCAATAATATTGAATTCAAAACTAGGTAGCTTACCTATTGTGTGAATGGTGTGCCTCATCGAAGGTGAGGGAAATGAATCAGAAGTATTCCACTATTTCTAAGCATAACTCGAGATGGAAAAATATATGGAAGGCTAGGGATATGAAGCGACCAATCACCTATAATTTGGTTGGAATTTGAGAAAACCATTGAGATTGGAATGAGTACAAAGATGCCCTTGAAGCCCCTCTTTGGATTACAACAGAAAACCCCATCCTGACAGCTGAGGAAATGGTGGGTGTTTCCAAATACGCAAGAGTCAAACCCAAAATCACCCTCATCGACATTATAGACAATTTGTTGTGAAAGTTATGAAACCAAACATAGCACCACCTGTGGAGCCTGTTACCTTACAAATGAATAACATTCCACTGGTTATAATGAAAACAAAGAATGGAAATGAAATCAATGTTGGATCCAAAGAATGAAGAGGGAACCCTATAGGGCTGGTAGAGTCTACAACATTGAAATTGGAAAACCTATCTATGGGCTTGAACTTAGAAAACCCATTTAACATACTTCACTGAAGACAAAGTGTGATAGGTATGAGAATCAACTGCAACTTACTCCAAAAGCCAAAAGGTAGGAGGTTATTAAATCAAGACTGAAGGTTTCTAGTATTAATGCAGAGGTACTTGACGCCAATAAATTGGAATATGCTCTTGATAGGAGCTTGAGTGATTTCAAAGGACCTTATAGTGCCTTGAAAAAGCTTAATCCGTCACACACATTATAAAATAGAGTCCAGTCAAGCTCCCTACTTCCTTGGGTCCATTGTGATCAGCATAGCAGTACCTCTAAAATCATAAGTCCCACAAATACCTTTATTATTTTGCCAATAATTGTTCTTTTGTTTGTTTGCCCAATGTGTGAAGATGAAGCATAGGAAGTAGTGGCATAATGAGAATATTTTACTTCATTCATATGTCAAACATAGGAAGCTAAGAATTCCCATCAAAATCAAGCCTTTCTTTCAATAAATATTTAAGGCACAAGCATTCAAAATAAAGTTGTACAAGTTTCTAATCCATGGAATCAAATGAGGAGGAAGATTAGTTGATGATAATACAAGGAACATATCTTACTTTGTGCAGTAGTAAAAACATGGGAATTTAATATTTTCTATCAAAATTTCAAAAATATAGGTGCTTTGCTTGTGCAAGTATACTACTTTGTGTTCAACCATTCTAGGATGTTGCATGGAATTATTTCTATCTAATTTGTAAAAGCAACAATTTCAAGAAAGTAAAAAATACATAAGCTAGAAGGAAAATATTATTTTAGGATGAGGAAAAGAGTGTACCAAACGTTCCTATAATTTCTTGATATGTCCATGTAATAATGAATCAACATGATTCGTTGCAAGAATGTCTATTGTGAACTGACAAGTGGAATGGTGCTTCTCATCAAACTTTTTCTAGTTGATATTTGAATCTACATGTTTGGTCTTCTCCAGATCATGTGCTACATTGCGCTAAGGAACGAGGTAGTAAAATAGTAAGGCTAATTCATTTTGATTATTTTACCAGAAGAGAGGAAAGAAAAAATTTTCCATCCACTTTGTTGGTGTCCAAGTAGGGGTGATTATCTACCTGATTCTGACATTAATCTTATCAATCCGGGTGCGTATCCTTTCAAGGCAATGCGCAAGGTATATGCAAGGGAAAACACGTGATCTTTCCCAACCAAGGGTTCGTGGTTTAAGATTCAAAACATAAATGCAAGATTAATCAATTACAGAACTGCAAAGATAATCATAAACAGCAAAGTATTGTAACAGCAACACAAACTACCAAATCACACACACACACAAAGACGCAACACCTGATCAGAAGAGTGGGCCCAGCTCTCTGATCAGGGTTGCGTTAGCCACAAAAAGAATTAGAACAACAAAATGGATAATCTTTTATTAATCGATAACAGAGGTTTACAATGCTGATGGGTGAACCCCCATTCACAGGATCAACCTACGTGTTATACACAGTGAGGGAGATTAACAGCTCTCCTGAAAACATAGCAACTGTAGATACAAGGATATACATTGGTTGGAATGGTATCAGCATCAGATGCCTGGGATAGCAGGACGGCCCAAGAATAGTTCAGAGCATCTGTTCTCCGAGCTATGCGACCTCCTACTGATCTGTTGTTACCAGATCTGTTGCAATACGCCGAGTTGAGGGTTCTTGTTATCATGTTGCGGTCAAACACATAGTTTAATTTCGCAAATAGATAAACTCTATATGTTTTACTTCATTAATTAAAATATACCAATAGGACAGTAAGGGGGGAATTAACCTTGTAATTTTAACATAACAGCATGGGTAAATGAGTGCAAAGATATCAAAAAGGGTAATGGAAATAGATAGAAAGATGGCCCGATTTGGTACCCAACGCACTTGACATTGAGGAGAATGATTCAAAGGAACATACATGAGTGACCTCCAGTTTCTTTGCAACTAAGGATGCTACCAAATTCTCATCACTGTAATTTCCAATAATTATGTCTAGCTTATCTATCAACATGGCAATTATTTCCTTTGATGAATCCTAAATTTCAATATGATAATATCATAGCCAAAAAATGTATGTGAATGTTGTGTGTTAAGTATTTTCTTGACCTTTTGGTTGTATTTAGTTCCTTGGGCCTAAGGAATGAGACAAGTCACCTAACAATTATGGAATTAAACATCAAGTAATGATTCACATTGATACATATAGAAATGTAGTAATTTGATGGGATTATGAAAATTCAAGTGTAGCGGAAAATAAAAATTAACTTGCTACTAGAGAATCGAGATCTATGTGCTAATAGGTAAGTATCTTATGATAATAATAAAAAAGTGTCGTACACAAAAATTTAGGGACAACGATCTCATTATATCCTACCATATCCATCAAGAAAAACAATATCCATCCTTAGGGACAATGATTTTGTCAATTTGATAAAACATTTGACCTTGGTCATGGAGTAACACATAAACAAATTTCATAAGCTAGGATATGTTATACAATTCAACCTTAATGATTAGAACTTTAGAGAATAAATTGTGTCTGTGAATGACTTGCACCTACATTAGATAGCCTAAGGAAGGTTGATTCAACTAGCTATGGATATGTCTCAAGAAATCTGAATTTGAAATTGGATAGGTTGGCCAATAACATCGTTATCTACAAAGTACTTGCACCCATAAAAAGGCTCTACAACACAAACATCAAGTAGTTTTATAAACTCAATGGAACATAAAATATATTAAGTTTACAAAATTTACATTTTTGTGTGATGACAAGTGAGAACTAACAAATAACAATAGCTTGTTGAAATTTGTACCATGGGAACATTCTCCAAATCACCTTTCAATCAATATGGTTCATGATCATGAGCCTCAGTTTGATTACCAAGAGTTTCCTCTCAACCCCAAGAGAATGTGTAAACTCTACCCTCTCATGAAAGAACTTCAGCCAAAAAATTATAAATCACTGCTTCAACTACAAAAATTCCTTTCAAAGGCTCCACCAACTTTGGAGTAGTGGCGGTCCTAGAGCCTTCAAGCACATACTATGAGTCACCAAAAGAGTCTTTCCCAAACACATAAAGTTGTCCTATATCACTTATAAGCATTGCACGCCCTGCTCCTATGGTCGCTTGGATAATACAAATACCCTAAAGAGACCTGCATATGAATGATGTAACTTCCCAATATGTCTATTTAAAAGGAGATTTAACACTACAAAAGCATAGTACACCTTGGGAAAATTACCAGACAAAATCATGCACATGAATTTATTGCACACCTGATCAGTCTTGGATGGCATTCTTCATCTATTGTCTCATGCCCAAGTTGTCCAGAGGTGCTAGATCTAAATGTATAAATTGCACCAGACTTGGTTACCACAACACAATGACCAAGACCAACTATGGCTTGACACTTTTCATGCCTATAGCATGTTTCCCCAATTATCAAGAACCTGAATACCAACTTCCAAGAACCTTCACATATTTCTTTCAGAGTTTCTCTCTATGATTGTGTCATGGGCTTGAA
Source organism: Pinus taeda (assembly GCA_000404065.3). Lineage (NCBI taxonomy): Eukaryota > Viridiplantae > Streptophyta > Pinopsida > Pinales > Pinaceae > Pinus > Pinus taeda. The sequence goes on along the minus strand of APFE030344037.1, from coordinate 204,729 downwards.
TGCAGGTCTGCTTTGGTACATCTCCAATGCTACCAATTCATATATAGATAGATTAAAGTCATGGGAAAATTTTGTTGGTTTCCTAAAGAATTGATATGAAGCCTACAAAATGATGAAATAATTCAACCAAGTAAGCGTTATAGTCAATAGTATATATTAGAAAAATGAAGTTAAACAAGCATGACAGTTTGTAAGTCATTCTGAAACCACAATATAAAAACTTTCCCCGTGTTCTAAACTTCTCACGAGTCAACTCTCATTTTACTAACAGTTGTAATTAGTATCCAAGTTTTTGGAGCTTCAAATCTAGCCTTGATTCCTTGTAGGTATTTGGAATGCCATGTTGGCTTAATATGGAATCGAGTTTCTTGCTCCTAGCTTGGATGCTTTCTTTGCTATATGGAATTTGAGGGGAATGCACTAGGATATGATTATTGCTCAAACCTCTAGTGTATCTACTAGCTAACAATATCACTATTTGGAAAGGCTAGCTAGAGTCATCAAAGTGTTTTTAAACATAATGAAGTTAAAAACAACATTGATGCACCATGAGGGCCCTCACATAAGGGCCATGTGTCTCACCACTACATCTCCATAACATAGCATGCAAGTCATTAACCAAGCCACTTAACATTGCATCATTCTAACTTATGTGACTTAGCTCAGAAAGCAGCTCATACCTGAAATTAGCTTGCAACTAGATTTTCCCTCTTCCTTCCTTATCTTCCGACTAGAAAGTCTATCATTGAAACACAACCACTTGAAGTGACATTCTACGGGGGTAACTCTTTCAAACAATAATAAGGCTAGCAAAAAAAGAAGGTTGGCATAGGACACATTATGCCTCTTATCCCATTGCATAAACAATCTACCCTCTATATGAGCTTGGTTACTCTGCTTAAATAGATGGAATATGCATTAAACCAATCAATTATCAATTTTAGGGGCTATTAGAAAGGATTTTCTCCCTAGGATGTTAGGAAGAAAGGATAAAATAATGAAAATCCCTTGGATCTTTTTCCTATTTTACAAATTAGAAATGAACTGACCGAAGATGCTAGTGAGCAGCAATACCCTACAATATTTTGACCCTCTAGGATATCTCCCCAACCTCGTGTCCCACTGGTTATAGCTTCGCCAAGCCTAGGGCCATATTGTTCAATAATATATCAAGGTATTTTGAGGGTTTATATATTTCTAAAGGTTGTGCTCTAGTTGGGAATGGCACTTGTGGATTGCAGTCCTATGATCTATAATGCTAAGATAGCACCATAGGTTGTGGTACCACCTTGGTGATCTCATGTGGGACTTCGAGTGTCTGAAAGGACCAAAAAGTTAGAGACCCCTCGTAAACCCTTTCATTTTGTTACGTTAGTTAAGGTCAAGCTCTCAAAGGTACAATCTGGTGTACCTGTTCATATCGTAGCAAAAGTAAGGTCGATGAACTCTTCAACAGGTACATAAACTATGAACTGAAGTAAAAGATGTTGAGGTATGATGTTTGGTATACTTTTCATGCTTTGGTTTCACTTATTCCATTGGCATGCCTACCTATGTGGTCACCAAGGGTTTGAGTGGGGATTAATTAGGAACAGAAGTTGACCAAACTAATTTGTATCTCCAAAAAACATGTTCTCAAATCATTTATAGTCCAATTAATAATTATTACAGAAAATTGGTTTGAAGTACATTCTGATCCATTTTTCAATGATTGACTTTGAACAAAAGTTGAGTGAAATTATGTTGAATAGTAGATATACCTAAAGTTGTGCAAGTTTCAATAGCTCAGTGTAGTTGTTATGCCCAAATGTTGTTTAGGTCTCATGCAGATGTGAATGCAAAGTGTAGAATAGAAGTACTTGTGTTAGATGAGGGGGTTAAACCTATGGTTCCTTGGCCCTGTTCAACCATAGATTCATGGGTTCTATTCAACCCCTGGTCTATAGGATTTGCTTCCTTGGTTCTGGTTCCTAGGCTCCATTCAATTCATAGGAAGGATAAGTTGTGCCTTAAGAGAAAGGGAGATGGTTGTTGGAGTGCACTACATGAAGGAAGTTGTTCTGGTGCAAGTGGATTTAGTGTATGAATTGAGGCTAAGGTGAGGTTATAACTGGACAAAGAGTGAGAACCACTTGTTAGTGCGGAAATATGGTTATTTAATAAACATAGAGAATGAAATATGCCTTTGGTGTATGAACTATGGCTTCTATTTTAACATTTAATGTTTTCAAGTAATGTTAGCATTATTTGAGTGAAAAGAGATAGTTAATCAAAACTTTGTTAAACAAACCTAAGATATATAAAATAGTTTATCAAACCTTTGTTTTAACATAAGATATATGAGCCTCTGTCTCAGGAAAAAACCAAATAAAATGTTAAAATGGTTGCTCGGTGGAAAATAAAATTGTAAATATTTGATAGGTTTAAAAAAAATAAGCTAAATAAAGTGTTAAAATTATTGATAGGTGAAAAATAAGATTGTAAATATTTGATAGTTTCAAAAAAATCTTTTAAAATATATAAACCAACACTTTGATTAAAGATATTGGTTTATAAGCCAAAATAATGTAACAACGAATAATCAAATACTATAGTCCTTGTAACCCGAAAGGAAAAGGAAAAAAAGTATTTGAAAATGTGGATATAGGATAGTGGAACCATTCACTGAAGCATATTTATGCAATTTCTTATTCCTTTAAGGGTTGGTATAGTAAATGCATCATTTGGAGCAACCGTGGTGAGCACCATACCATGGTTTTCCAAGGAATGTTAGGACTATCCTTACTTAGCAAATAAAGTAGGATAGTTATTACTAAACTTCTTACCAAGAACGCAAGAAGCCATCACAAGCAATCTAGTAATTGGTGTAGATGTCCATACCTAGTTTCACATTTGTCACATGAACACACAAACTAAAATATTATCATCCTAAAAAGGGTTGTAAAGTCACATTGTACGAGAAATACATATGATGAAAGGCACTAGAAGGATTAAAATTTGAAATGGACATTCTTATAGCGATTTAACAATAGCAATGATGATAGTTTTGTTAGTTCTTGAATGATTCCAAGAATACAACAATTATGAAAAATCATAATGCTTTATTTTTCAAGTGGCTTTGATTCAAAAACTTTTAATATGTTTATATAGTAATATATTATCTCATATTTATTGGTATGTTGCCTTTGTATTTTTTTAATATGGTGAAGGATTAAATTATAATTTTTTAATAACAAAATAATGTTTTAATGATTTTAAAAATTATTGTTTATGTTTATTTAATTTGCAATTGGTTAATTTAGCAAATTGGAAAAGGGGATAAAGTATAAATTGGTCTAAAATAGAGATCAAAAGTATGCATAAACTTAAGGTGAACAAATTTAGTGGTATAAAGGATGTGCAAATTAAAATTCTTAACAAAAACCAATATTTTTTTATGTAGCGGCATAACAAGGATAACACATGGGATGTTTTTCAAAAGAGGAATTTTATATGGTTTAGATGGTGTTGTCAATGTTACAAAGCAGAAGATTTATAGTTCATCTAATGTCGGAATGTTTATACTCTGAGGTATGGAAAGAGTTGGAAAGGGTAATTTAGATTGTGAATTTTTGGGAAGATGAAAGTTTTAAAAAGGTCTTCAAAATATAGTGCAATGGAAAGGAGAATTTCATAATCAAATCATTTTTGCTTAATATAGTCACACGAGTATGACTTGCTAGAAATCAAAAGTTGTTTGAAGAAAAAGAGACTTTTTGCCTCAAATGTGTTGTCTAATCCTTAAATATTTTATATTCCTTTCTACGAGTGTAGAAAAAAATATATCTCTCATCATCAAGGTTAAATGGCTACAAATAGGGATATTTCATGTGTTTTTTTTAATGATGCATCATAGGGGAATCTTCCTAAAGGAGGTTGAGGAGGCATATTATACTTATCATTAAATCACAATATTTTTTTTGTAAGCTTGGTAGGACTACATCTTCAAAATGTCCCATATATCACCCCGCTCGGGGCGGGGAATTGAACCGATGACTTCACGTCAAGGAGGGCCTTAACAGAGCACTCAATCACCCTATATCCAAGACCCCGTGGACCACAATATTTATTTTTAAAAATTGGCTAATAAACTAAAAAATTCTAAGAATGGATGGCATGAAAGCTAGTTTTGAAACCATCACAAGAATTTGATGTAAACTATTTACAAATATTTGGACACCAAAAGCTAGTTATCCAATGCATGCATAAGGAAATTTCTCTTATGAATTTTAGATTAAGATCCTTATACAGACAATTTCTCAATCTGCTAATATTTTTCTCATATACATCTTTCTCTCATGTTTACATGGACAAGAACAATAATGTAGATTGGCTCTCAAAAATGGGAGTTGAGTTGGAACAAGGAACCTAGATTGTTTCAGTAATCCAAAATAGACATACTACATAATTATATAATCGTGAAGCATTGACTTAACTACAACTATTATAGTTCATGTTGTAGTTTGTGTATAATGATAAACTTCAACGATCTCCATATAAAATACTAGTGCAACCATCTAAATTAAATCGTCGGTAAACGACAATAGGCATCAATCCATGATAAGCATCAAAACACTTACCTCATGATACATAACACATCATCAATATTAAAATAAATCATAAAAAACAACTAAATTATAACTTCATTTTAATTTATTATGATTGTTAGTAATTATAAAAATAATTCCCCCAATCAAGGTGGTACCCAAAGAATGGCAGTGGGAGACGCAAATGGTTAAATGATCATGAGGTGAGGATTGGAACAGATTTAAGGTCGCCACCACAAGAAAGAATTGGCGGTAGTGTGATGGTGCCAACCACCAGTTGTCCTAGCCATGCAAATTTATTAACCTCGCATGCTCATTTTGCATGATTATTCTCTGCCCAATGTTTTCAACTCATTGGAATCACCTCGAGGCTTCTAGGAATTTGACAATGGGTATAACATTGTTTTTGTTGCACTATGTAGAGGAAGTCTATGGGGATTTATCTCTATCCAATTATGTGAGTTATCTAGTATTTCATTACCTGTTTAGTGTTGTTTCTATCATGTTTTTTAAGGGGCTAGCCACATTCCTTCTGACCTGGTCACCCCTTTCTTTGTGTCCCTTGATCTCCATCAGAAGTCTTCATTTTTTCCTGGTTTCGCAAATTCACTTGTTTTATCTATTAGTTGGTTATCCCTGTTGCGAAAGTGTGAAATCAATAAGGAAAGGGTGCACATTAGGAAGGGGGTTTGTAGATGGTGGCTTCAATAGTCTCAGTCGAGCACTCAATTCCACAGCTCAAGCACTCTTAGAGGAATTCGATCCATCACCCATTCGGTCCTCTCCATGATTTTAACAAGGTATGGTTTAAAGTTTGCATTGTATCAACTGATTATAGTGGTGTATACCCCAAAATTTTGGATATGGATTTCATAAGCTTTGAATGCGGGCACAAACTTCTACAATCTAGTATTTGGACCTCCCTCAATACCCTTGAAGCCTTTGTTGTGAGTTTTCCTATTCCTTTTCCTTTCAATGGCGTACCTTTTTTTATCTCCCTCACTCTCACCTTTGGAAATCCCTACTCTCAACCTCTCCCTGTGACCACAGCATTTGTGTGCCTCCCCATTGGAATTGGCCTTATTCATTGAAATTTACATCACCAGTGTATCCCATTTCTATGTGTTTTCCTGGTTAAACTTCATATATGTCACATCCGCAAGCAAGATGTAGCCAAGCCTCCTCTTCTCTGATAAAAGGGAGTGCTCGAGGTAGAATAAGTGTTCATAATTTTGCAATGAGGTATCACTCATAGACCCCCGACCCTATATAGTAAGAAATAGCTCATGTAGATGATGAAGTGTGGGTTGATCATGATGAGTAAATTAATGTGGAGAACTTAGCCTTTATGGTTGAGTGGATGCCTGACTTAGGTCATTTCCATGGGCACCAAAACCAATATCTATATATGATTGAACTATATTGCGACATGAAATCCATGCTCAACAAATTCTTGTTGGAGTGCAATGAAGAAAGAAGGAAGATTTTAATGCAGATAAATGAATTGTAGATTGAACATAGAGATATCAATCTAGAACATTGATATATCTCTACTCGTCTAACTAGGATCAAAGTGTTTTTGTTGAAGGGAAATAACCTTGCCTCACCAGTGAACCCTACCAACCCCATTAATGTTTCCTCATCCTCATAGAGCCATGCATGCCCTCTTTGTTGAAAGTTTTGGAATTTTTTAAATCATGTATAAGTACTGGGATCTAGTTATGTTAGGCACATATAAGTTAGATGTTAGTAGTAGTCATATGGACATCATTTTTTGATTAAACATTTTATGTATATCATATTTTGGACAAAATCTTCTCTTCAAACATTTTTTTGGTTTCCCTAGTGGCAAACCAGCATGGTTGAGCTACACTACTATGTATCTTTGTCACAGATGAATGAAAAATTTTAGCTTATAAAAAGAATTAATATATGAATTAAACATGTGTGTGTGTGTGTTTAAAAAATCATTTAACAATATTCTTAACCACAGAGATTCACGCCCACTTTATCATGGATATTTTTAACCTGTAAATAGACTTTGTTACAATACCATGGTTTATCAATACCACATGCCCAAAAAACCATAACTCATTTCACATAACACTTGTTCATATGGCATTATTTTAATTAAAATTTTTAATTAAAAGAGTATAATGCCATAACTATTTTTAAAGGAAATCTCAACCTTTGATTTGTGACTATTGCTAAGAATATTTAGAATATTTTGATATTTCGGGGAGGTTAAATCGCTACCATATACCTATAATGAAATTAAAATTCTAGAAACCCTATTAAAAACTTAACACATCTATAGATGTATTAAAATGTTATTTTGATATTTTTTTCAAATTACTCTTGCTTCACTTTGCAACACCTTGCAAATTGGCCATATTCGTAGCAAACCTTGCATTTAAAAGGGAGTTGATCATAGTCCACTTTCTTTATATGGCTCCAATTATCTAAATTAAGGGAAAGATTTGTAGGAAACCCCTTATCTAGATCGACCTTTACATAGATCTATGCACACAAGGAAAGCCTCTCATGTGGTTCAACTCAATCGATATATTTTCTAAATGCATTTTTTATGTTCGTGAATGTTATATCATTCCAACAGTGCAGTGGTAAGAATGGAAGCTTCACCCACATGAGAATTGTTGATGGGACATCATTATTAGGGTTAAAATATGGGCTCCATCTATCTAGGTAAAACCCTTGCACTCCCACGAAATATGGGTCGCTTCAGAAGATCATATCGCAATCCACTTTAAGCTCAAAGATAAAGGTAAAGAATCCTTTACCATAGAAGGTCATAGATATTCTTCAACATAGGCTTCTCATTTTTTTCAACCCACAACCTAATCAATCAGGGGGGCAGGGGGGAGGTCAGATCCCCATGAATTGGCCAACCAAACCTCTTTATGTAAACTACAAAGCGGTGGATTTGGATTGAGTCATGCAAAATCTACGTTTGAGATCTCCTCTAGTTTCTTGGCAAATCTTAGGGGATTTCCCTTTGAGTATCTCGACCCATTTGCCACCAAAGAGTTAAAGGCGACAATGTCAGGCATCTGGGGGTGGGGACCCCCCCAATCCGGCTATTGAGATGCAACAAACATCGATTTGTAGTCACATGTTGTGTGAAACAACGTTATAGAAGGGCACTGTTTTTTTCAAATTACTAATATAGCTAACAACTTGAAATATTTTTTGAAATGATAAATTTAAACATATAAATATCATATAAAAGTTTAAAATGACTTATAAATACCATAAACATTTGATAATATATTTTATTATATTAGTAAAAATACATATTTTTAGTCAAAGTATCTTATCTCGAGTGGTACAAATTGGTGAACAATTGTTCCCCCCACTATGTGGGTTCAAGTCCCTGGAAACATGTTGTAACTTCAAAGTAGGAAGTTAACAATTCTCCAAAAATTATGTAGGCAACCCAGTGTTAGCATTGATGTCAACAGTGCTCTGATTTTGTGTCGATGGCCTAGTGTTGGCATTGACGTCAACAAATATGGATGTGTGTGCATGATGACCTAATGTATGAAAGAGGTGCTCTGGTATTGCAGAAGATGTACAAGTGCTTGGAAGAATGTGTGAAAGTGGCCTGAAGCAAGTTTAGTAGAGCTAAATAATTTAATGTTTACAACATTTTCTCTAGCTTGCCTCTTTATGCCCACGCAATTTTCATAATCTATGTTAGCCTGATTCATTTAGCCTACATAGGTCTACTTTGGCTTGCCTTTATGTGCCCACGCATATGCCTATAGGTGAAAATTCGTGATGTTGTTCACACACAAAAAATGATATGGGCTCTTACCTATGAAAATACTCATGGTATTTGGAGGCAATGCATCGTTTGATCTAGTCACATTTGATCGCCTTGATTTGGTCATCCACTAGTGGAGCACAATGAATATAATGAACATTGATCTAGTCATGGTTAACAACTATTTGATTTGGTCCCCAGAAGTATAAACACGGTGTGGATCTGGTCGTGGTGGAATGGAGTTAATGTTTGGTTTGGTCTGCTTTGATGCTCCATGAAAATTAGATCAAATTTCCATGTTATTAATTCAGCTGAGTTTAATTAGTGTGAGAATTTGGATGTAAATCAGATACTTCTAGTGTGATGCCAATAGGCTGAGTAAAGAGAGGCAATGTTATGAAGGGAACTGGTGAGTGGTGTGCACAATTTTGTGACATGTGCAATGGGTAAGAAAACAATGTGTTGTTTGACCCTGTAGTGCATTGAAAATGTAATTTCCAAATATCGAACTAAGGTTGGTTGATGATCAATTTCGAGCTCAATCTGTGTTGTGTGTTGGATCAAGGAAATAGAGTGACGTTGAGTGTAAATTTTATATTATGGAGTGTGATGGGTATAGTATGGTAGCATTAGTGGATCTGATGCATATGGTCCATGTGAGCGTTTAGTGGATGTCTCAAGTCATTTCACTTGATCAATTGTAGCATTGTTGGGTGGAGTGAAAGTGTTTTTTGTCGGGTGTGATTGGTAGAAGTATTGTGCATATGGAGCCTGTGTTTGGAACAACAAGTTTTGTTGATACCTGATACATCTTGTGATGTCATTTGTAGCTTGTAGTTTACATTGTGTGATGAACATGTTTTGATCTAATGTGAACTAAGTAGCATGTAGAGTGATGGGAATTAATAATGTCAAATATGTATGGACAGAGTATGGGCTTGTATCTTAGTGGTGCCGCTAGTATGATGTGGGTATTGGAACAAGTCGAGTGCTTATGTATTGTGGTTGTTGCATATTTCATATCATTGACAATGTTTTTCCAAGGAGTAGATGTTATTGGCGATGTCTAACTTGTGCATTGCAGAGAGCTCATATTGTTTCCATGTATTGATATAATCCATGTACCATATATTTGTTATGATATTTGTATTGTATTTATGCTAGTGTGTTGTTGCTAGTACTGGAGTTAATTGAAGCTTGTTGAGGTTATGTCAGAGAGTGTATGGTTGAGATATTGATCTTTGTCATAAGCCTTGTAATGTATTGCTAGTGTTTGTATATCTGAGATTGAGAGGGCATTATTTCATACATTAATATGTTGTTGTATCTTGAGTGTATCACTGAGAGAAAGTGAGTTGTATGTTTTTGTTGAGTATTGTATGGTGAAAGTCTGTTGCCAAGGTTTGGTAGCTTGATTATATGTATGTTAAGTACAGAGTGAGTGAGTGTTTGTTGTTGGTTAGTGTATTTAGTGCTTGAGTTTGTTAGTGAGATGTTTGGGTAGAGTTAATGATGAGCTAGGGTTTTGTCAGTAAATTTGTCAAAGTATAGTGATAGGATTTTCATATTGAAGATATCTCATTGATGCCATGTATAACTGAGTTTTTTTGTTGTTAGGGTTTGATGTTATTGGTATGCAGAGAGGTATATTTATGTTGTTGTGATTGAACAGAGAGAGATGCACGGATCTAGTATGAAAATAGATGAAATGTGGTTCACAGTGGTTTGAGAAAAGGTGGATCCAGTGTGAAAATGTATGAAAGGTGGTCTTCAAAGATCTGAAGATTCGAGCCTTCAGTTGCAAGTGGTGGCTTGTTGATTTAGGGAATAGTGGCTTCCTTCAGGGGTTGGCCTAAGAAACTATTTGGAGCTTGGGCCTCCATCAGATAGGGGCCTTCATATAGTTGCAAAAGTGGTGGCTTCCATCAAGTAGTGGCCTAGAGTGGGTGGTTTCTTGCATACATCGCAAGTTGAGGCTTGCATACTGGTGGTGGCAAGTATAAGATATAAAAGAATATTTTGAATAATAAAGAAGAAGAATAAGAGAAAAAGAGTTTGATGGTTTTTGTCTTGGAAGGGTTTCCGCCTAATATCTAGTGTCCTCATGTGTTGATGGTTTTCTCTTATGGTTTACTTGTGAATTTGTCATTTACTAGTCATGTGATATGTTTAGATATGTTATATATTATGTTTCTCTTTATTTGATGATTCAATAGATTGTAAATAGAAGGAAAAAGTGTTAGTTGGTGATCCATGTTGTACAACACAGATTCCCCCCCCCCCCCCCAGTATTGTCAAGCTCCCAACAATTGGTATAAGAGCAAGTGTCTTCAGGTGCAACTTGACCATTGGAAGGCATATTTAGTAAATTTTATTTTATTTATCTATTTATATTTTTTTATGCGTGATGGATCATCAAGGTGTGTCTATGCTTAGTTTTGCAAGCTACCAGGTATAGAGAGAAAAGGTGAAGAGAAAATTGACAGCTTGTGGATCTACTGTCTAGAAGTGATGCAGGGGCATTCAGCTCAAGAAAAATCATTGTATTTTAGTAAACATAAGGGGTCTTGTGTTTTAAGGAAGTTGGTTTCCTAAGTGTTAATTTAATGTAATTATTTAGGCTTTTGAGTGATTTTAATGAGAATAGGATTTAATTAAGTATTGTGAGGCATATTTGTAAATGTTCTCGAATTTAGAGAACATGAGGGATTTAGGATAGTTGAAAGATTTGGAAATCAAATGTAAAACTTAGATTAGGATTTGGTTTCACGATTTGTGGATTAAAGAATATCCTTAGGGATAAAGATGAGATTTTAGGATTTTGTTGAGAAGTTTATGGATCTAAACCTGGAATTGGTTATAGAATCCTTTTGTATAAATGTAAGCCAAAAAGGCATAGAAAGGGGTTAGATAGTTATGTAGTTAGTCAAGTTAGTTAGGGAGTTAGAGTGTGAAGAGGTTGACTATAAGTCTACGGGCAGATTGTGAAACAGAGGCCATTGATATTGGAAATTAGGCCTAAGAGAAGAAACCGTGTAAATATTTATTTATTTATTAATACAAACAACTCGATTTTGAGTTTATGTGTGTGTATGGAGTAATTTAGTTATAACCTGTGTGTGGACTAGAGTAAATTCTATGTAACAGAGGTTGCAGGTGGAGTTCGATCAGAACACAGAGAAGAAGTGATATGAAGGATCGTATTGGATCGCTTGAATCCATTCGAAGGATCACAGTCAAGATTCAGGAGTGGTTGTGTTAAGATCATGTAGAGTTAAATCAAGAGGGAGTTGTGTTACAGGGAACCTAATTACTGAAACCCTGAAGTAAAATTGAAACCACAAAAAACATAGAGAAATGGCCTTAAAACAAGGTAAATAGAAGGATAAAGAAATGGAGTGATGATGCACAGGAGTCATTCGATCTATGATATCAACGAACGAGGTTGAAGGCGATGGGCGACCAAGATTAGTCGTGCATCATAAAGTAAAAGAAATGAACGGCGGAGATTAAACCTAAGAGTTAGCGGAAGAGGAGAGCAGTTTCCTTAGGTGGAACTGGTTTTCGCACGACATCAGAACCATAAGTGGTTTCCAGAAAGCGGACCCGATGAAGATATGAACCATATCTTAATTGAGTTGAAATCCGGAGGAGATCAGACCGTCCATTGAATCCATGATTAGACAGATATCGTGTGCTAAGCAAGTATGGAGGAATCTCTGAAAAATGGACCTGATAAGAGTTTATATAGTGGGGTTAAGGTTTCACTGAGATCCAATGATCAGGATTGTCCATTGGTGGGCTAATCGAACAAATATCGCGTGGAGAAGGTGTGCGCAGGTTAATTTGTTGAGTGGACCCAATATGGTTATGGATGCGAGTTAAAGTTATTTGAGTTATGGCAGATGAATGAGTTAACGTTGTGATATGGCGCGACAATCGTTGATCTGGTGGAGTGAAATCGATGATGGAGGCTGAACGCGATAAAGGTGAGCATCAGAAAATGTGCAAGGGCCATGGATTGGTGGAAAGGTAAAATTAAGTGAGTTATGTGTATTTATATTATACTAGAGTTATAATAGAAATAAAAGGAATTAAATATACATTGGTTTAAGTCGGGTGTAATAAAGTCTAACCATGGTATGGTTAAGATGAGCAGATGCTAAGAATTAACCAAAGGTTAAGGAGGGTTGAATAAAGTTCCGTTGGAAGGCTTTATTAAATTTTAAGACTATGGACAATCAATTAAAACGTTTCTGCATGAAATTTAATTAAGGGGGCCTTAAACCTTTATTTGTGAAGGTTTTCACCATGGAATAGGGTATTAATTCCTGGGAACAGTGACATGCAATTTTATTTGCATAATGTGGGTATTTTCGGCTTAGGCTGGCATCAGGTTGCTAGTATGTGAAGGGTATGGAAAAGATCCCCTCTCAGGAAATGTGCAACAGCAAAATGCCCAAGAAAAGTGTGTGATCAACAACAACCTTCATAATGAAAATCTCAATAAGGTCATGGATCTACAATTTGCAAAGGATATATGGGACAGATTACAGGTTTTGTATGTAGAAGACATCAATAGCAACAACGGAGAACAGGAGAAGAAGAAAAAGAGATATTAGAAGAACTATTCTCATCCAAATGATGTCCACCCCCTAGTGAAAGTTTAGGAAGAAAAAATTATAAGATGAAAGCATAGGAGAACTAGATGTGATGCAATAGAATGGATCTAAAGTTGAGCCACCCATTTACTAAGATGATGGTGATTTATTTCTGAGTTATGCATTAGATAGTTCTGATGGTGACCATTCAAATTTGAAAACTTAATATGACTATGTAATGGTTCTTAAAGCTAAATTTGAGTTAGATATGGTTATAATAGATAAGTTAATTATTGAAGTAGAGAGGTTGACAACTATGTGCAGAGATCAAGAAAAATTAGTGTAAATTTTTTATGAGAAGGAGAATGAGCTCAAGGAGGAAGTCATTCGCTTGAAGGCCCAGTTAGAAGAGGCAAAAAGAATTAAAGATGAGAAGAGAAACCAGTTAAAAGAAAGTGAGGCCTAAGTTGAAAAACTAGAGGCTAAGATTGTCTCAATGAGGAAGCAACTAGAACATAAATACAATTAGTTGAAGATGGTGAAGATCACCAAGATCTTGTACAACATTATTAGCATTCAAATATCTCCCTTGGTAAAATTTGGTCTACGATTCCATAAGGGAGAATCTAGCTCACAGGCACACGCAAACAATAATGCAACACCTAAGAAACTTTTAGCAGATAATGGCAATAATATGAGAAGTATACAAGGAAGGAAACAAAAAATCCAGCAGCCGAGAAATGTATTAAGAGGAGAATTTATGACAAAAAAATCATTCTCTCCAAGAGAAGAGTATAGCATATTTCAAAGTTGGAACAATAATTCCTTTGTTCCTTTGATAGGTGAGGTCGAATGCTACATATGTCATAATTTTGGACATGTTGCGGCCAACTATAGGAGTGGAGTGTTTAGATATTATTATCATAATATGCAATAGATTGGTTAGAAAAAGAGAGCCTGCGATTATATCAATGCATTTTATGGTTATTGTTTTTTGTGTAACATGTTTGGCCACAAGGCATTTAATTTCAGATCTCATTTATGGACTAGAAGTATGGTTAAAAAGATCTAGTGTGAACAACAAAATATATGAACCTCTTGCCTCATATCTTGGTCATGTGAGATTCTACACTTGTGACAATATTGGTCACATGGCTAGAGATTGTATGCTATATAGTTATTCAAAGCAAAACAATAAAACGTAAGAGCTTACCCAGAGTAAGCGTAGCATAAAACTAGAGGAGAATGTGCATACCAACAAATAGCCTACTAGAGTGTGGAAGAAGAAAGAGGAGCAACAAGTGAAGTGTGGTATTAGATTTTAGATGATAAACATATAGAGAATAACAGTGGAAACAACAGCTACAATAAGAAAAACATCACCAGTAAATTGCAACACAAGAATCCTGGGAAAAGTCTTTGTATTAATGGTGCTCCAATAGCGTGGAAAAGTATAGTGCTTGATAAAAATAATTACAGTGATCAGGAACCGACCCACAATATTTCGACTAAACAAAGCATTTAAACAAAATTTTCAAAAAAGGTTACAATTAATGTTGTATTGACATGGAATTCTATTATTAACTTCAAACTAACAGAATGGAATAAAGCGACCAAAAGAGGTGAATTTGGTGAAGTGATATGGACATCTAGCACTGCTTTGGTGGAGAACAGTTGTTGAGTTGCCATGATTTGGGTGTTGCACTGGTATAGCTGATCTTTCCTTTAGTCCTGAAACTCCCATAATTTATCCCATCGCTCCTCATTTGGGATGGTGATTTTTGTTACTTCGCGGTAGATCTCATCTGCCCCGGTATACCGAGAAAATGTGGGTTTTACTACAAAAATATGCTTTATCTCATGTTGGACGAAACTCATGTTGTTGATAGCCTCGAAAAAAGCTCTCCTTGTCATGGTACCTTTAATGTGGGAAGACTTGGCAATATCCTTTGCAATGTATTAAAGATTCTTATAATCTTCCCTGTTCATCAGTTTATCATTGATTACAAATAAAGAAGGCATGCCCTTCTTAGTTAATGCTTTTATTCTGGTGAAAAATCTGTTGACTGCTACCTCCATATGGTGACATTTTTTTGTAAGTTGTGCAACCAAATTCTAATTTGTCATAACTTTCTTCACTTCTAAGGTTGTTTTTGTCCTATCATCGACTCCCAAATCATCCAGTTCATATATGTTCTTAGAATTGAGAAATTTGATGATGTTGTTGATTATGGTAGACATATCTCCCAACTCAGTGTTAATAGTGGAAATGACATGTTTGGCTTTCTCAATCAACTCTTTCTGTTCAAATATAATCTGGATACATCACCAGATTTCATCCATGGCTTCAATAATATTATTCCATATAATTTTTTTAACTTGAGGGAATGTGTGGCCAATAGAGGACTCAGTTGTTGATTTCCACCATATTTCTATCTAGGTTTGAGCTCTTTGTAGCTTTGTTGCATGAAAAGTTTCAGTCTTTGCCTTCCGGTATTTCAGAAGATTAACATGAGCCTATAATCTTTTAATTTCATCAGTTTGGAGAGACATATTCTCCACTGCATTAGCCAACTGATATGCAGCAAACCCCTGTGCTTGTTGTAGAAGATGTAGCTGTAGGAAGTGTTGTAAGAGGCACTGCTTGCAAAGGGACAATAGCCTTTCTGGAAACTTTCTCCTTTTCTTTGATTATTTTTCCATCTCTTTCTCCATTTGCTTCAACTGTGCACTCTGCTCCATGATGAGCTTCATCATGTCTGCCTTTTGTGACTCTGTTTCTTCAATGTCCTTGGCCAAAGGATCTTCTGTGGCTGGTAATTTCAACTGCTTTCTTAATGATTTTATGTCTGCATTCTTCTTTCTTATGAGCTCTTCTACAACATTGATATTTGCAAGACCATATCTTACTTTGATTACCAAGTCCTCCAAATCTTTGATCCTGGTGTCTTTGGCAAGTGCAGAGACTTTCTCCATCTTCAATTGTGAGTGAACATTGGCTAATGTAACTTGCAATTTAGACAAACTCGTAGCAGTGTTAGTGAGAGTAGATGAAATCATTTGCCCATTTTGCTTGTGCATCTCCATTTGGTTAATGGGATGTATGTCTTTCACATCAAATTCAAATGATGTCTTCTTGTAATCTGATGTTGCCTTGGGCTAGGGAATCTGTGCTTGGAGGAAGGCCATTTGCATTTTGCCTTTCTCTGAATCAAAGGCTAATAGGAGTCTGCTTTGAGAACTAGAAGTCTGTTTCCAGAACTGATTTCTTCAAGGCCTCGTTTCTCACTTTAATCTCTTTGAAAATATCAAATATACTCTTTTTTGTCTCCCCTGTGGTAGATGTGTTAGTTTGCATAACCTATTGCTGATATTGTGAAGTTGTCGAGGTAGTGGGAGAAATTGTTGTCTGATCACCCACTAATGAGGAAACAAGTGGCTCTTTGGTGGTGATAATATTCTCTTTCTCTAAATCCTTTCTTAGGCTTAGTCTGGAATGTAGTTTGGGCTTCTTCTTATACATGATTTTGAAGCCTTCACTGGAAATCTTAGTCACTGAAGGTGACCCTTTTTCTATCTTCCTCTTCTTTGTTTTATCTTGTGTGATAGGAGTCTGTACTATCAAAGTGGACACCAACTGCTCCTCTGCCTCTTGTAGAGTGTTCTCAGTCCATTCTAGCTAGTTTTTATATTTTTCAATATCTGGTCTGGATGTATGAAAGTAAGAAGTAGATTTGTTCTCTACCCTTAACTTGGAGATGAACACTAATGGATCATATGACCATGTGAAACTAAGACTGAACTGCATTTCTTTCAGCAATTTGTCTGCTTCTTTCCCTACTGCCCTACTATTGCAAATAAAAGGCCTTACCTGTGTTTTAATTTTGAATTGAGATTTCTTCTTGGCATCTACAAAATGAATCTCGTCCATATTGAGCATTTTCTTGATGTATTCTAGAGCAAAAATCCTCATTGGGAGGAATTTTGGCAGTTTGTAAGGGGCAAGTTCACACCCAAATATCCTTAGCTCTGTGTAATTTTGATAAAGGTACCAATATCATGTTTGGACTTGGTATGATAGCTGCAATATTTTTCTGATTTCTTCACTGATTCTTGGTTCTAGAGTGTTGCTTAGGAGATTGAGTGATGGATGTACAAACATTTCTACGAATTATTTGTATGAATACTCCTTTTGTTCCTTCATTACCAGCATAATCCAGAAGATGAAGGATTGTTGATTTCCTTCTTCATCCAACATTTGTAAGGCAAGCTTGAGGTTGTCTCCCTGAAAATATAAAAACATACATACTAAGGCAGAAGCATATTTAAATACTTCTTCAGTTTGGAATTTGAAAAACTGTTCATGGATGGAATTTGCAAGGAATTGGTTGAAGTTGAACAAGATGGAAGGCTGGGAATCTACAGAGAAAATGGAAATAAATCCTATAATTGCCTCATCTACCCACTGATCTGAGTAATAGCCAAGGAGGTAGGAAATAACTGAGATAATTTGCTTGGCTCTCTCGGGGAAAATGGAGGATGGACAGCGAGGGGTTTTCTTGGGCAATGGGCCATCTTCAGTCAAGAAAAGCTCAAGGGTTTTGGCTCTTTTTTCAAAGTCCAATTTCTGATATAATTCAATAAGTTCTTCATGAGAGAAAGGAGTGGCATTCTCTGTTGTAGGAGCTTGCGTCATTTGATCTATAGCTTGGGGAGTTATGGTGAATATAATTTCTCCAGTAGGCGCAATAATAGCTCTTTGGCTAGGTAGATAACAAGCATGACATTTCCTGATGAATTCAGGGGTGTTGTGGTACAAGGAAAGATATAATGGGGAAAATTGTATTCCACGATTGAATATCATCAGATTTATCTATAAACTTATCTTCAAGCTAGTAGTACATTTCAAACAGATCAAATTCACAGAGGGTTTCATGAATTTTATAGTCTTTGTTTGCCAAAGGAATATGGTGAAAGTCAATGGGAGGGTGGATCATAGGACTCAGAGGTTCTTCTTGTCCCTTGTCTTTTAGAGGCATGATTAGATAAAGCTAAGGACACTGGTGAAATATGGATTGTATAGGTTTACAGTGTGCAGAGAGGATTTAGGATTTAAGCAGACAGGAAAACAGAGGTACTGGCCTGAAATTCAAATAGTGGGCAATATCCCCGACTGAGTGAAATTATTGTAGTTTGGATTGGCACACCTGTAACAGAACAATGGCAATGGTAGTGCATAAAATCAGTATCGACGAATGGGTGAAAGGAGGGATTTTATAATCTTCTGGCTTCCCCATTGATGGTGGCGCGGGTCCGTTGGATTAACGGTTAAGTAATTTAATTACTTAAAAGATTGATTTTGGAGGGAGAGGATGTGATTGGCGGAGCAACGAACGAATGAAGTGGCAAAGGGTGACTGGCAGGAACCTAATGAATAGGGTAGTGGTATCACATGACGAAGAAACCACTTTTTAAAGGGGTGGGGGAGGTGGTTAATGGTTTCGGTTGGGAGTAGCGAAATCATGAAAAAAAAAACGCCACGTCGCAGTGAGGGCGGGTTTGAATACTGCCCATTTCGAACCCCCTCGGCGATAAAGTTCAGATGGTGAGGGGAGAACGAAATGTAATGTAGGTCGTTATATGTTAAGAGGTGGGCGCGGATGATGTGGGATGTGGCGGGATATTATCGTGATGTGACAGGGCATATGGTGGGGTAGGAAAATGTATTTAATGGGGTATGATTGGAGTGTAGTGGGGTAGGCAAATGGATAAAAATATCAGTGGAGGGGTGATTTTTGGGTAATGAAACTTTAGGAATAGTGGAATAATATACCAAATATTATTTGATATACCAAACTTTAGGGTAAAACTTTAATCCTTTTGCTTTTTCTCTGTGCATGAAAATATATTTGAAATTCAACTTAGGATAAAACTTTCATGCTTATCCTGAAATCATCATTGTGCTTCTACCTACCCTCTCTCATTTCAATTCTTTTTCTAAGTTAATGTTTTCTCTTCTTTCTTTGTAGGGTGCATTTAAACTAGCAGACCCAAATCACTTTTTCATGAAAATTGATCCAAATGGAAAATGGCATCAACCCATGATATTCATCCACCCATGGTATTGTAAGTGGCATCCACCCATGGTATTTATCCACCCATGGTATTGTAAGTGACATCCACCCATGATATTCATTCACCCATGGTATTGTCACATCCACCCATGGTATTCATTCACCCATGGAATTGACACATGGTATTGTAACTGAAAAATACTATAAGTAACAAGTCGCATTTTGTAAAATGAAAGTTTGTCTGCCACAATGTAGCTTTTACAATTATTCTCTGTTTTAATAAAAAAATTCTTTGTGGCTTTGTTTATTGAGCATTCTCCTCTTTTTCTTCTAGCATTTCAATTTTTCAGATCTTGGGGGAGGCCCCCAAGATCTGGATCAATGGTATCAGAGCAAGTTATGATTCCATGGAAATGAGGGTTTGATGCATATTTCAGTTTCAAATTTTGGAGCAATATTCAACAAATTTCAAGCATGTGCTACGTCCTCCATGGAACATTTTCTTTTGCCAAGCAGAAAGATTTTTTCTTTTTTCATTTTTTTTCATAAATGTTTTTGGGCGGAGAATTTGCAGATCACATCTAAAATTTTTGGTGAAAAATTTATATCCACCCATGGTATTGTAAGTGACATCCACCCATGATATTCATTCACCCATGGTATTGTGACATCCACACATGGTATTCATTCACCCATGGAAGTGACCCGTGGTATTGTGACATCCACCCATGGTATTCATTCACCCATGGAATTGACCTGTGGTATTGTAACTAAAAAATACTATAAGTAGCAAGTCACATTTTGTAAAAGGACAGTTTGTCCGCCACAATGTAGCTTTTACCGTTATTCTCTGTTTTAATAAAAAAAAATCTTTGTGGTTTTGTTTATTGGGCATTCTCCTCTTTTTCTTCTGGCATTTCAATTTTTCAAATCTTGCCCCCCCCGCAACACCCCCCCAAGATCTGGATAAAAAATCTACCTTATCCTATCACTTATTTCACCATTGATTCAGATTAAACTATTGAATCAATTTTATTTCTACCTAGCTACTAACTCATCAAGATTAAACTGTTTAGTAAATCTTCATTCACTAACCTATTGAACAGAAATTTAAAAGTGTTCAATCATGATTAAATTGTATGATTTGAACAGAAGTCTAGTCATTGTGGCATTCAAAAACAATTTGCACACAACCTTATTTGAAAATAAACTAACAAAACTAACTTATCAGTAGTAGCATTTTGACTTGCAACACTTTCCGTATTATTTTCTTTTTTTCTTTTGTGAGGTTCTTATTTCCTTTTTTTCTTATTTATTTTTTTAACATGCCCTCTTTTCATTTCCATTTTCTTTTCTTTTTTATATTTATGGAAATCATTTGAATATTGAAATTATGTACAATATGAAATCACAAATACAAAATACTCAATCACCTTGAGATCCTATAATTTATAGGACCCTAACGGAGCACAATGAATATAATGAACACTAATCTAGTCATGTTTAACAACTACTTGATTTGGTCCCCAAAGGTACGACTGTAGTGTGGATCTAGTCATGGGTGGAACGAATTTAATGTTTGATTTGGCCCGCTTTTACAATCCATGCAAATTAGATTGGGTTGCCATGATGTTGATTTATCAAAGTTTAGTTAGTGTGTGAATTGGATGTAAATCATATATTTTTGATGCGATGGAAATATGTTGAGTACAAGAGAGGTGGTGTGATGAAGGGAACTAATGAGTGTGTGTGCAATTTTGTTACCTGTGCTTTGGGTAAGAAAATAGTGTGTTGGTCAAACCTGTAGTGTGTTGAACATGTAATTTCTAGGGATCAAACTGAGGTTGGTCGATGAGTGATTTGGAGCTCAATGTGTGTTGTTTGTTGGATCAAGGACAAAAAGTGATTTTGAGTGTAAATTGTATAATCTGGAGTGTGATGGGTATAGTATGGTAGCATTGGTGGGTTTCATGCATCTGGTTTCCGTGCACATATAGTGGATGTCTCAAGTCAATTCAATTAATCAATTGCAACATTGTTGGTTAGAGTGCACATGTTTGTGGCTGATTGTGATTGGCAGAAGTATTATGCATATGAGGCCTGTGTTTGAAACAATGTGTTTTACTGATACCTGAGACATAGTGTGATGTCATTTATAGCTTATCATTTACATTGTGTGATGAACATGTTTTCATTTCATGTGAGCTAAGTGGTGTGTAGAGCGATGGGCATTAACAAAGTGTCAAAAGTGTGTATGGACAAAGTATGGGCTAGTAGCTTAGTGGTGTGACTAGTATGATGTGGGTATTGGAATAAGTTGGGTGCTTTTGTATTTTAATTGTTGTATATTCCATGTTGTTAACAATGTTTTGCATGAACTAGTTGTTATTGGTGGTGGTTGACTTGTGTGTTGTAGAAGGTTCATATCGCTGCCATGTATTGATATATGCCTTGTGTCATGTATATGTTATGAGCTCTATATTGTAATAATGCTAGTTTGTCATTGTTGGTACTAGAGTTAGTGGCAACTTTCTAAGGTTATGTCAGAGAGTGTATGGTTGAGATATTGAGCCTTGTCATAAGCCTTGTAATGCACTACTAGTGTTTGTATATTTGAGATTAAGAGGGCATTATTGCATACATTAATATGTTATTGTATCTTGAGTATATGGTTGAGAGAGAGTGATTTGTATGTTGTTTTTTAGTATTGTATGGTGAAAGTATGCTACGAGGGTTTGGCAGCTTGATGATATGTATATTGAACAGAGAGTGAGTGTGTGTATGTGGTTGTTTAGTGTCTTTGGTGCTTGAGTTTGTTAGTAAGATGTTTAGGTAGAGTTGATGATGAGCTAGGGTTTTGTCAGTAAATTTGTCAGAGTATGTTGCTAGGGTTTGCATATTGCAGAGAGCTCATTGATGCCATGTATAGTTGAGTTTTTTTTTGTTAGGGTTTGATGCTATTAGTATGTAGAGAGGTAGTTTGATGTCGTTTTGATTGAGTAGAGAGAGATATGTGAATCCAAAATGAAATTAGATGAAACTTGGTCCACAATGACTTGTGAAAAGGTGGATCCAGTGTGAAAATGTATGAAAGGTGGTGCACACAGATCTGAAGGTCCGGGCCTTCCGTGGCAAGTTGTGGCTTGATGATTCAGGGAGTAGCAGTTTCCTTCAGAGGGTGGCCTGAGAAACTACTTGAAGATTGGGGCCTCCAACAGAAAGGGGTTTGCATATAGTTACAAAAGTGGTGGCTTCCATCAAGTAGTTGCTTGGAGCGACTGGTTGCTTGCATACATCACAAGTCAGGGCTTGCATACTAGTGGCGGCCAATATAAGATGTAAAAGAAAATTTTGAATAATAAAGAAGAAGAAGAGAACAAGAGTTCAGTGGTTTTTCTCCCCGAAGGATTTCCACCTAATATCATGTGTCTGCATGTGTTGATGGTTTTCTCTTATGGTTTATTTGTGAATTTGTCATTTGTTGCTCATGTGATATGTTTAAAGATGTTATATGTCAGTATAAGATGTAAAAGAAATTTATATAATAAAGAAGAAGAAGAGAACAAGAGTTTGGTGGTTTTTCTCCTAGAAAAGTTTCCACCTAATATCATGTGTCCTAATTTGTTGATGGTTTGCTCTTATGGTTTATTTGTGCATTTGTCATATGTTGCTCATGTGATATGTTTAGATATGTTATATATTGTGTTGCTCTTTATTCGATAATTCAATGAATTTGTAAATAAAAATTTTGTTGACAAAAAGTATTAAGTGGTGATGCCATATTGTAACAATATTGGTTCACCTTCTCAATATTGTCAAAGCTCCTAACAAATTCTCATTCCTATTTAAAATAATAATAATTTTATATAAAATAAAAAATAGCATATTATTTATAATATTTTAAAAATTATAATTAAATATTATAAATATCTGCTATCTTTGGTTTTTAACATGTGATTGTTATTATACAATATTTAAATTAAAAATTGTTTCGTTTTTATAATGAAATATCTTATTGTGCGATTTCGTTGAAATAAGAATGCATAAATTAAGGAAGAGTAAATCATGTCGTCAAAATTTCCAAAGATTATTTGTATGGTCCTACGTATTATTATTATGAAATATGTGTTTTTACCAAATTCAGTCAATGTCGAATATTTCATGAAGTTGATAAATTCAATACTAACTACTTATGAATATTGCATTATTATATAAATATTATTAAAATATGATCGAACACTTTAAACAGCTGCCTATTTGAAAATTTCATCAATAATTAAAAGTCACTTTCCCAAGTCTTTCTTTCACGGTAATCAATATAATGAATGGAATCAAGTGAGATCCAGCTATGTGTGATATCGATTTTGATCTTTAAATACCCTAAAGTAAACGAATGATTTTCTATGAGAAGAATTTACAGTAAGGGAATCATTTAATAAATGTATACCTTTTCTACATTAGTAAAAGTCAAATAATGTAATAAATAAATAGATTTGTTTAATAATTTATTCAACGAGTTTAGCTCAGATGGTTGAAAATATATATATAATATATATATTATATATATATTAAAATTTGTTTATAAAACATATTAAACTTTTAACCACTCTAATTATAATATTATAATTATTTTAAACCTAATTGTTAAGTATTAATTTAATTTGCGAAGAGAGAAACCTTTTTCGGTTAATGTAGACAGAGATGTTTAAGTTATGTTATGTTATAAATATTCATGACAATTGGTTAATTAAATAACAATAAAAATAAAAATAAAATACAATTAAAAAATATTAATAATTATAATTACCAATTATTAATAATTAAACCAGCCTAGATCCATATTAGTTTTGGATCTACCAAGCCCTAAGAGAGATCAAATCTATTGATATGCAAACCTCTTTTAGAGTGAAAAGAGATTTGTCCCTCTTAGCGCTTGGTAAATCTGGAATTAAAATGGATCTAGGCTGGTAAATAACCCAATTATATTAACAATAATAATTTAGATCTAACGATGAGAAGGGATAAATATATCATGAAGTCAAAAATGCATAAAGCCAAAAGAAATTGTATCACATGACAACAACTCAAATCTTGATTCACAATGATGGGGAGGTAGGGGACTCCTCTACTAAGAGACGTGATATTCCTTCCCATGGCCATGTGACAACTCATTACCTCTGACTTTTCATAATAATAAAGAAGTAAAGAAAGCAAGGGAAACCATCAACTGTGAAGTACATTGAATGTTAAAACAAGAAGCATAAACAAAAGTCCTCAATTCCTCCACACTTTGAAACAAATAATGTTATTGTTAGAATGAAATGTAAAACATAATGTTGATGACGACCTTTTTCTTCCATAATAAGATTGTCCATCTAATACCCTTAAACCTCCCAAAGGGATATTCTAATTAAGTTGGAAAATTTTGTTGATTTTGGTATGTGTGAAATCGCAATAATTTTTGGATGTAGAGTATTCAAATTAATAGTTGAAGATTGAGCAAAGACAAGTCAAATTGTGTTTGATTCAATGTTCAATGATAGACAAAAACAATGGTTTAAAGGATTTAAACTCATAAACAAAAAAAGTATTAATTGTTGGTGTAGGAGAAAGAATGGACATCGATTACTCAAAAATAAAAAATAAAAAATAAAAACCTTATTTTCTTGTGATGTTCCATAAAAAAAATTCTAGAGGAAATATATCCAAACTTCACTAATAAATAGAGTGAGAAAAATGGTAAACTCTCATTCTACTCCTTCAATATCATCTAGAAATGGAGAATAGTCATTAATATAGCCATGGTGGTGGCAAAATGTTGCAACTAGTAAGGCATTGGGTTCCATTACTTAAAATACCCTTGGAAAATGATAAATACTTGTTAAATCTTATGTCAGGTACGGAATTGTTAATGAGGTGTCAAGTGCAATTACCCAAAGTTTTAATTGAGAGATTCTCTCCCCCACAATATTCAAACGAAGATTACATTTATCCCTCTTAATTTCGATGGGTTATCTAAACCATAAAACAAAGACGAATGGAACTTGCACTACTTATTTCTAATTTATCAAATTGTTCGTACTCTTATCCACATGTTAGAACCTTCATACAAGATTTTTTAAGTAATATATTTAAATTGTCTAATTTTAATCACAGTTATTAGGGATGCCTTTAATTAATTCTTATTTAACACCCATGAATATACTTGATTGTTAGTGAGTGGCTGAGTTTCCTACAATTCTTTTTTATTAGAAGGTTGAAATGCATTACTGAACAGTGTCTAAAGGATACTTCATCTTTAAAGACTAGATTGGGTTTAATATTCATGTCCCCCTAGATGTTCAAGCCATATATTTAATGTACAAAGAATTTAGTGCTCTCTGTTATTGGTGTTCACATTATCATAGTCGTCATACTCACTTCCAACTCAACATCATGTTATTTAATGTCCTAGCATTCCAAAGCAAATTTAACATCAATTCTATATTCTAGACGGCCATAAACCTTTATTGTAATTGATTATAATTCAAGTCCAATCAATCTCATCTTTGAGGACATTCTCGAAATCTCCATATACCTTTTCAAGAACATCTAATGTTATCTAACATCTCTCCACAACACATAATTTTCCTCCTTTAGTTGTTCTAGGGTGGTAGCAGAGGGATTTTACGTTATGCTTCTACATAGATTTTGGGAGCTCATTTTAATTGATCTCTTAGAGTTCAAAGTTAATATTCAAAATGAGGGCAACATAAAGGCTTGTGAGAGATAAATCTCCTCCCTTATAGTTTGTTGTGATAAGTGATGAATCATGGCAATATATAGGGCAATGATAAAATCCTAGCACGAGTTTCTTTGATCCCTTTATCTCGAGTATCACTAAATTTATTGCACACAACATTATTTGTTTGCCCCTTTTCTAAGGTTCACTAAAACAAATAGGATGGAGGCATATAACAAATTATGGGTTAAGATGTGGACCTTACATATCAACTTATAATTTCAAGGTCATCCTCTATCCAATTAACATTTTTTATGTGCTAACTTTCTAATGTGGTTGTTGGTTATCTTCATGCTACTATGATGATTTATGACTTATCACTAAAATTACACATGATGGTAATTTTTTTTATCATTTCGATTGGTTCCCCCCCTTTTCTAAGGTTCACTACATAAAATATGATGGAAGGCATTATCAAATCAAGGGTTAAGATGACTTGGAGAGAAGGTGGGTCGATTCACCCTCCAACTATATGACCTCTCTAATGGACATATCAACTTATAATTTTAAGGTCATCCTCTTTGTTGATAGTTTTGTTGGGCATTTAATTAACATTTTTATTCACTAACTTTTTTATGTGGTTGTAGTTTATGTGTATCCTACGATAATGATTAATCATACCTAAATATCTTGCTTTTAATATACCAACTACTACTCATGGGTTTGCCTATTAGAATATCGATAAGTGGTTTAGAGTATCCTTCAACCTCAAACAAGTGGGTTATGGGTTCTACATATGCTACATAAGTTTGTTCCTTTTTATTAGTGCTCATATCTCAATTTGATTATTAGTGTTTTGGATTGTAGATTAATGTGGTGTGGTTTCTGAGAGGAGTTCGGATTTTCCCCAGTGTTCATCTTCATATGGTCGACGTTTCGAGTCTAAACCCAAACTCATCATCAGGACTGATGTACGGAGAAAAGAAGGAAAAGGGTTTGGTATAAATATGAAAAAAGTTATATGCAAAGACAGAATGACCGACTCAATGTCTGTT
>APFE030344037.1:138483-177307 GCA_000404065.3 Pinus taeda | reverse complement strand
ATTATTATTCATATTTATTATTTATTCTTAGTTATTTATTATTAATTCTTATTATTATTATTTATATTATCATTTATTCTTATTAATTATTGTTATTTATTCTTATAAATTATTATTTATATTATTATTTCTATTATTATCAATCATATTTATTATTGTTGTTGACTTAATTAATCATAAGTTAATTATTATCGTTTATATTATTATTATTATTCTTATTTCATTATTTTACTATTCCTACTAATTCTTCTTATAATATGTATATTTATTCTATTATATTATTTATTATATTATTTAATTATTAATCCTAATCACTATTAAAATTACTATAATATTTATATTATTATTAATAATATTATTATCTATGATTTCTATTAAATTATTTTCTATAATTCTTATTTACCTATTCCTATTAATTATCTATAACTAATTATCTATATTCTTTACATATATTATTTATATTTATTTTATTTATTATTATATTGTTAGCTAATAATATATGTTATATTATACTCATATTATAATAATTATCCTTATTTATCATTAATATTCTTCTTGTCTAAGGTTTCTGATGTGCAGCTAAGTTAACTTATTACCAAGGGTTATTTTATTATTCATCTACTAAGTTGTTATGTTGTTTAAAGAGTTAACAAAATTAGAGGGATAAGTTATTTTGCTAGATAATCAGTTTATATATTGAGGTCCATATCTAACCTAGCTACAATTTTTATTGTGATCATTTGTGGGGGGTGAGCAAAGAGTTCCAGTTTTTGCTAATTTCCAAGCCTCCATCCCTATTGAGGTTTCTAGGATGTTTTATGATTTCAATAGCTTCTCTAACCTTACGCTTGAAATGGTGATCTTCATTGGCAATGACCTTGGCGTCTTCAAGGCATATATGGTGATTAGTTTTACCTACATGCTCAGCCAGGGCTGAAGTTCGGGTTCTTTCATTACGGATATCTGCACTATGCTCTTTGAGCCTAATCCTTATGGATCTACCTGTTTCTCCTATGTATTGATCCCCATAAGAGCAATTGATGATATATACTCCTTTCTGCTGAAGTTGCTCTTGGCTGTCCTTAACAGATTTCATTCTTTATTTAATGGTAGACCAAGGTTTGAAAGCAGTCTTTATATTTTTCTTTTTGAGGATTTTAGTTATCTTGTCAGTGACTCCTTGAATGTAAGGAAGGTAGGCATTAGAGGTTGGGGGGTCTTTCGCCTTGTTTTTATTATTATCAGATTTTGCCTTTTGAATGGCTTTGTATATGCTTTTATTGTTGTACCCTAGGTTGGCAATGTTCTTTTTAGGTAAGAAATTTCTTCCTCAGTATGGTTTATATCAGAAATTCTACAAGCTCTAGTGAAGAGGGTTTGCAGTACCCCCATTTTTTGGGCTGGGTGGTGATGAGAATCGGCATGCAGGTAGTTATCGGTGTGGGATTTCTTTCTAAATACTTTGTGTCCTATCACTCCTTATGTCAACCACCTCTAACTAGATGTACTCTTATGCCCCCAATACCATGACATACATTTCCCAATGGAGAGTCCAAGGGACAATACCCATGGTAATAACATGTGAAACCCTAACAATTTTTTATGCACCAAATTCCAATTATGTGCAGCAATTTCCACCTTACATGTGCCCACCTCAATGTCTTACATGCACACACTTAATGTTTGCACATATACTAGCCATTGCACACGTATTCATACATCATGTCTAGATGTTAGGAAACCTATGTACACATCAAGAATGGTCATTACTCTTACACAATAATAACAACACATGGCATGCCAAGGCTATTACACTTATGCACTAATAAGAACACATGGCATGCCAAGGAGATAAACAATAAATAATTAAAGAACTGAACTACCTTGAACCATTGAATCTTGATCTTAACATTAAAATGTATTATTGTTTATACGATGCACCATATGAGACATGGTCAAGAGAATACAATTATTCATTCTCTTTTTCATCTCACACTTTCTTTCACAAACCATTGCACAATAACACATTAACAATATTATTTTTTAAATTTATTTATGTATTTATTATTTGTTTCATTTAAATTTATGCTTCTAAACTTATAACTTAATTAACATTATTGTTTAAATTGTCCTCCAATTTACATCCTAGAATTAAATCACTTTATTTATTTTATCAAAATTAAGTTTTGCCTACTCTCTTTCTTTTTTGTATTTATTATTCTTTATTGCCTCAAAATATCATGAAAACAAAATACATGATCGAGCTAGTCATCACTTAACCATGGTTCTTTGTAGGTCATTTCCATTTGCCTAGAAGGAAATAAAATATCTTAACCACCTACAAGATAAGTAAATAATCCAAAAGACTACCATGTTCAACAAAACAAACTTAACTACTACCATACTATAATACAAAAAACTACCATTAAACCTTCTAGCCATTCAAGAGTCTGAAGAAGTAACATGTGACGACTATTTGGCATTAGATCTTGGAGGAGCAAGAGGGTAAAACTCACACTAAATGTGGCTTTCTAAATGTGCAAGCCTTGCATCCATTATTTCCAAGTAAAAGTGTTGATTTCTTTGAGCACATTTAATGTCTTCTGGAGCAGAAAAGATGTTGTACCTTTCCTCCTGTTTGCGTTTTAAAACCCTACGTGAAAAAGTCTCCATCTGTCAGTGAAGAGATATGGAATTAAGATAATGTTTCCTTCTTCCCTTGGTATGACTAGGGCCAAGAACCAGTGGAGATACCTCTTCCAAAATCCATGGATTTGAAAAAGATTGGCAGTCCATAGCAGCAAGGGACTCAAGATTACGAATCTTGTTGTAGATTTTAGGAGGGACAATTGAATAGAAAGTGTTTGCAACTTCCTCTACTTGTTGTTGGGCATGATTATGACCCTGGGGGCCATGACCACCCCCTCCCCTATGGTTGTGCATACGTTGTCACAGCATATTGCGCAGAAGGGTCACACTCTAGGAATTTTTATAGAGATTAACAATGGTAGGGAGATGGAAGAAACGACAAACTAAGTCAAGCCAGTAGAGGGAATGTACTAGACAATTTCCATAACATCGACACAAGATTTGATAATTGGAAAACAAAGGAATGGTGGATATGCTACAAACTAGAGGTAATAACAAATTGTTGGCCTGAAATTGTTCCCCTGGGGACCAAAACCACACTAGAAGAGTAATACCCAAACAGCATAGACCAACCAACTTAATACCATATAAATTAACAATGTAGGTGAGGGAAAATAGAATTACCCTTGTCATGGTGACCACTAATGAATCAAAACTTGAATGTTGAAAAAATTAAGGATGCATCAATGACCCAATGGCTTGAGAACCATTTCCCTACCAATGACCCACTTCTCTAAGACCATCGACTCTCCACTTCCACTCCAAACCCCCTATTTTCCACTACCCAAAAGTTAGTTCTACACCCAAGTAGACAAATAATTCCACATAGCTAAAGGCACGTTCACCCCACTCAAACCAGATGGAAACAAAGTATAATTCACCATTGTGAATTGCAAGAATTCCAAGCTTGTTTCCACCCCATTAGTAATTTCCTTGAGTGTTCCTTCTTGTGGCAGGGATTCGGGATTTGTCCCCTTTCGCTCTGAGCCCCATCTGTTGTGCTCAAATAAAAAATAGAATTGATGGTACCATGTTTAATTACATGTAGTTGGTTCACATGCTTGTGCATGCAAGGGGTTGGCCACACCACCCCTTTCATTAATGATCCTCTCGTCGATGAGGTGGTCAGGTCACCCCCCAAGCCTTCCCCATACCATGTTATCCACCCCCATCGGGGAGCCTCTATCATCATCTAGGATGGATTGTAGAGATTCGATCCAACTTAATTATTCTTCCATAGGCCTATTTGCGTTTAAATATATATCTTTATCTTGGCATCCCATATTAGCTAGAAATTCAGTCGTTTTATTGATTCTCCTCCTTGAATGTGAAGTTATAATGTAATCGATGGAGAGGATCGACACATAAATATGAGAGATGAGAAGCTCTAGCCACCAGGTTCTGATCCATAAACAGCCATGGATATTCCATTTGACGGTTTGTCACAACATATCTAATAATATTATATTAAAAACTATGAAATTCTACACTATTACAATTTTCTTAGATTTCTAGATCTGTAGATTTTACTATAAATAATGCATGCATGCAAATAAAACTTATACAGAAAATAGAAAACAAAAAAATAAAAGCCCACACACACATTAGGCCCAATATTTTCTCTGGGAAACCCTTTCGGGAGAAAAACCTGGCTGGAAGGTGAGGTTGCTCCACTCTCTTTCTTTGTCTAGAAATATGCCTGCAACTATAAAGAAGTACGTTTTGTGGCCCGCGGGCTGCTACAATGCACAAATCCTCTATGTCTGCTCTACCTCCTATCCCTCTTGGCTATTTTTTCTCAACTATGTAACAAATGCACTCGAAGGAATGGAATCCCTTTTCCTCCTAGTGGCCCAGTTATAACACAACCTGATAGCCTACTAGTGGTCAAGTTTGACTACCTCAACTCTTAAACAAAGTTACAATATGGACTCTTCTAGAGTATTTTACATCATAATCATGTGGCTAACTCGTTTTCCATGAATAATGGGGATGATGTGGCATCCTCTCAAATTATGGTGGTGAAAACAAGAAGATCAACTTCTGAATGGCATAAATTTCACATACGGACTCTGATTGATGCGATTTTTGCGTCGTTGGAAAGATCTTTGTGTGTATAATCGCATGAAAAGTTTTGATGCTAAAGAAAAAAAAATTACCCCCAAAAAATTTCGTTTGATGCCTCAAAACACTCCTAGAAGGTTTTAGAGCCTATTTTGCCAAATTGGGTCCCGCCGGGAAAAACAGTCCCGTGAGCTTATTCTTCCACTTTTCCACTCTAAAAGCATCAAGATGGATGAAAAAAATATAATGATCAATCTGGATCACACCTCTCCTTTTTGGGAGGCTTTTGGTCCCTAAAATATTTTACTGAATGAGGTGATGAAAATTTTATTTCACATTCTCTTTGGTGTACCATTTAGATTTGCCTAGAAATTGTCCTTTCAACCCAATCTGCCAAAGGCCATGCTACCCCTGTCTTGTAGTTATGGACCTCTTATGCAAAATTTTATCTTTTATCAACTCTACCTAAGCATCTATTTCAAAATCCTCCACAGATGGTAGGACATATTTCTCTTCCCAATCTAACACTCATAGAGTTTCAAATTCTCTACATTCACAACTGAGTAAATGCACACATATGGTAGTAAACTAAGTCAATAGACATTATCACCCACCTTTTCCAGTATCTCAAAGGGACCATACCTCAAAGCCTTAATTTTCTTAGCTATAGCCTCTCCTTGTTCAAGTGTAGCCACACTCTGTCTCCCACCTTGAATGATTTTTCTATTCTATTTTGATCATGCCTGGCCTTATATTTCTCCAATGACTTTCACAATGTATCTTGTACCTGTAGATGGATCTACCTGATATTTTCTACTTCATCCCTCAAGGCATATCCTATAATATCTTTTTTCACTCCTCCTTGTTACCATATGAAATTCCTAAAGGTGAAGGTGACAAATATACAAAACGTGTTTCAAATGGGGAATTTCCTATAGAAGTATGGACTGCTCTGTTGTAAGAATGTTGTATATAAACCAGATTTTCATCCCAGGTCTTCGGATACTTTTGGTTATATCCCCTCAGAAGTTGCACCAAGGTCTTATTGACGATTTTTCTCTTCTGATCCATCTATAGATGGAATTTTGTAGATCTCTTCAACTTTGTATCCATCTTCTCCCACAATGTAGTCCAAAATGCACTAAGAAATATTATATCCCTCTATGAAATGATGCTCCCTAGTATCCCAAAGTCTACCCAGACCTATCCAAAGAATAACTTTACTACTTATTTCCCACTAATTGTCTTTTTACAGGGCATTATAACACACATCTTGCTAAACATGTCAACTACCATGAACATGTAGTCATGTCCCTTCCTGGTTGTTGGTAAACCTCCCATAAAGTCCATGGAAATTTTTTCCCCAAGGGCGAGCGCGTACAGGTAAGGGATGATATAGGCCTTGTTTCCTGTTGCTAAGCTTGCTAGTACAACAAAGCATGCTTCCTCTTATGAACCTAGCTCCCTGCTCTTGTATCTTGGGCCAATACACATACCTATGCTAGCCATGGTCTTCCCTACATAAAAGTTCCATGCAACCTTGGAAGTGTGAGCCTCTCTAATCATTTGTAATCACTCATATTTAGGAACACATCGCTTATCCAACCTATAGAGTAACCCATCCTAGAGATGGTAGTCAACAATGTTGGTGCCATCGTGCACATGAATTTGACCTTGCAACTATTGAAACACCTCCTTGAAGTCCTCGTCCTCTAAATATGCCTCTATGTATGCATCATGGGTGAATGACTCCATGTGCATAAGAGTCCCCAAAGTTTTGATATTTGGTTTGGGTGGCCTTGAAAACATGTCATCCAACTTGTTTGTGATGCCCTTCTTGTACTTGATTATCAAATGAAACTACTGTAAAAAGCTCGTCCACTTGTAATGCTTGGTCTATTGTAGCTTACTATGGGCCCATAAGTATTGTAATGGCTGGTGATCTATGTGGATTACTGTCTTGCACTATACTTATGTTTGCTTGTGCCAAATTCCTAATTGAAGAACCCATAAGATTGGGAAGAGAAATTTCTATAATTTTTGTCCAAGATTTGTTTCTATAGTTCCTCCCCTCCTTGAAGCCAAATCCACCACAATTTTACCCCCATTACTTTGTTTAGAGTCTTTGGATCTCTCATTCCTACCCCCCCACTAGCTTTGGGATGCATAATTTATCCCATGTCAAAAGTGCCAATTTCTTGGCTTTATTAGTGCATCGCCATAGAAAGTTCTGAATTGGGTAATGATATCCATATAGATGATTTTGGGGCCACTAATACCAATAGTTGGTATACTGGTAAGACTTGAACAAACGATCTTAGTAGTACCAATTTTCCTTCCAAGTTCAAGGATCATAATGCTAAACTATTTAACTTATTAGTAATCCTTTATAGAATTTCTTGCTAGCTTGATGCTCTCAAGGAGTTTGTCACTAATGGGATCCCCGGGAATTTGGATGGAAGACTGCCAATCTGAAATTCCAAAATATGGGCCAGATGGTGTTGGACCAGGGCACTAATGTTGAAGAATAAATTTTAGATTTTTTAGCATTAATCATAGTGCCATAAACTATCATAAAGTCTAACATAATATTTTTTAAGACTCCTGATTTACAAAGAGAATGATGAAAAAAGAGCATTATGTCATTAAGAAACTATTGATGACTGATAGGAAAATCATTCCCAAAGAGGCATATCCCCTTAAGGATGCCATGACCACAAGCAACTTTAATATATCAACCCAAACTTGCACCATCAAAAATGAAAAGAAAGGGAGAAAGGGGGTCATCCTACCTTATCCTACCATAGGAAGGATTGAATGTCATGGTAGGGGAACCATTTATGAGAAGGGAGAAAAATGGGGCTGAGACAAGGGACCTAACCCAAGATATCCACTAAGGGGAGAAACCAAAAGCATGAAGGACCTAGATAATATAAGCCTAGTTAATTTTGTCAAATGCTATAAAAAGATCAAATTTAATGGCCATGACATGATTTTTGAATTTCTTCAGGGAATGAATGACTTCATGGATTGCCCACTATCCCATCCAAGATCTGACAACCTTTCGCAAAGCCAATATGCTCAGGAGGGATGATATTTTTAAGCAGGTGTTTGAGCTGGTTCACAATTATAGGGAAATTAATTTTATATATCACATTATATAGAGATATAGGTCGAAACCCACTTGGATCTTAAGATTTTCTAGTTTTAGGAACTAAACTAATAAAAGCATTTAAACCTATCCATGCCTTTTGAGAGCTTTTAGATTCCTCTACCAAGGTGTGAACCTTTGATCCAATGAAGGGCCAGCATGATTTGAAGAAGTAAATGGTGAAGCCATCCAAAGTTGGAGCTTTTTTTCTAGGCATTTCCATTACCACTTCCTCCACTTCTACAAAAAATTCCTCCCATTAGGGCCTCATTTTGGTGAAGGTAAATGAGGTGTGTAATGTGAGCAATGATGTGACTTATTGCTTCTTGTTTGTTATGCTCCAATTCAATAAGCATGTTTTAATAGTATGCTACTAGCTCCAGCTCTATCTCTTCATGCTATAATAGTCTTTGGCCATCCCTAGCATTAAGGGAGAAGATCTTGTTATGGTGGCAATGTTTAATCATTTCTTTATGAAAAAACTTTGTATTCAACTCTCCCTCTTTCAGCCATTGTATCTAGGTTTTTTGTTTCCAAGGAATTTCCTCTTATTTCTCTCTCTACTCTAATCTATTAATAAGTTGACCATCCTTTTTGATTGAATCAACTAAGAACTCTTCCATAATACTTTTTTGTTGAATCCGTTGCATGTGTGCCTCTAGAACTTATTTGTCAATGGATATATGGCCAAACTCCTTTTCCTTCTAGTCTTTGATTTTATATTTTTTTTATTTCCTTCATTTTCAGTTGGAACGTATGCATGCAATTTCTTCCTTGGACATTTATTTCCTCCCACCAAGTCTTGGCCTTCATCAATAAATTAGGATTTTGAAGCCAGTAGCTCTCAAAATTGAAGGGGTGATTATATGAAGCAACTTTCAATTCCAATTCCAGATGAATTGGCTAATAATCTTATCCTAAACAAGGTAGTATAGTTGCTTATGCAAATATATCCTGTCCCAACAGATATTCTTATATCAGGATTTGATTTAATCGACTAGCCGCATGATGTTTTCTACCTCTTCAATTATTCCATGTAAATATGTCATTAATTGTATCAATATCATCCACCCTCACATCCTAAAGAAGATCCCCAAAGTGATTAGCTTTAGGTTCAAGCCTCCTTATGCCACCTTTCTTCTCCTCCAAGGATTTTTTAAGATTGAAGTCTCTACCAACAATCAAAAATTCATCCTAGTGGTCCTCTCTTATTGCACACAATGAGGACAAAAAGGCCACCTTCTCAATTGGGAGATGTGATCCATATACTCCCAATAAGCACATTGATTCCTTGGTTCCTACAATGGCGAAATATTCTCGATAGCATGTGTGGGAAGGCAAGCTAATCTTAGAAAGAAACCTCAAGTGATTCCTAGAGTATTTCAAGTCCCATATCACTCCCTCTTACATCTAGATTCATTGTCTCACATACCATCCAAGATCGTTCCCCAATGTCTTAAACCCTCTCCTTGGATACTTTTGTCTCTTGTAGCATGACAATTACTGGTTTTTCCTCATTTATTCTCTCCCTGAGGTGCCTCTGCTTACCTTGACTATTGAATATGTGTATGTTCCCAATGATTATCTTCATTGAGTATAATTATGAGGGAAGGAGAGAATCTCTGGAAGCACAACCACTTTCCATGATTTCACTTGATAATCTCCCACATTTTGAATTGGTTCTCTCGTAGTTCTTTTGCCCTTTCTCCTACTTTCTCTAGTTATTTGTTCCTTACCTTTGTCTTTCTGGGATTAGACTCCCATCTCCACACCTATCACATTATTCTCCCCATCTC
Organism: Pinus taeda; assembly: GCA_000404065.3. Lineage (NCBI taxonomy): Eukaryota > Viridiplantae > Streptophyta > Pinopsida > Pinales > Pinaceae > Pinus > Pinus taeda. The sequence goes on along the minus strand of APFE030344037.1, from coordinate 167,647 downwards.
TTGCCATTCCTCGATTCTACTATTGAAAATACATCTAGTAATACAACTTCTTCTAGTCTTCTAGGATGGATTTTAGTTCCAGGTGCACCCATTGTTGGATTAACTTCATCACGAGTCACTTTTCTGAGCTTAGGGTTCCTTATTTCTCTTCTTCTGCCATCTCAACCTCTTCAATCACAGGTAGCTCCCTCCTCTCTAGGTTTTTAGTTGGGGTTTCAAGGGTTTTCCTCTTGGTGGTGGATTTCCCCTAGGGAGCCTCCCCATTGCCTCTACAACTGTAAGGTATTCTGGTATTTCAATATTCTCCTCCTAATTCGTAAGCACTCGAAAGGTGTTTTCCACTCAAATATTTTTTGACTTCGATTGGGGTGGTTGTTGTTTGGGATTTCTTTGTTGATTAAACACTTTCTGGAATCCATCTGTATTTCCTTGTGAGATTTCCTCTTGCATTTCCGCTTTCCTAAGTGGACAGTCTCTAAATAGGTGGTCAAGTTCATGGCAATGCCAACACATAAATTGAACATGTCCAAACTTCATCATGATAGGAAAATTATATTGATTTTGGGAGGGGCTAAGAAATGTTCATATATATGCAAATTCTAGCGTATGACATATAGCATCCTCCCTTTGTAGTCTCTAGAATCACCAATTCCTTATAGAATATTAGGGTTGCAAAAATCCACCAACAATGAGAAGAGATGCACCCATACTAGTGCTGCTAGAAATTGTTCCTTCTTTGGGTTATAACATTATTCCTAGAATCTGATAAACAAGCTAGCATTGTCGAAGAAATAAGGTATATTTTTCAAAAACCTAGTCTTGTCTTCTAAATTAGAGAAGTTCATTGTAAAGAACCCTTTGGCCCCTAATTTCTGGTCAATTTGGACCTTGGTTTGTTATTTAGTTTGAATCCACTTCACCAAATCCCTCTCAGTCGGCCAAATACCTATAAATTTGTGTATGAGGGCATGATCCTTCATACGTAGATGATGACCCTCTAATTTGTTGGGTTGTATCACATGTTTCGGGTTTACTGTTGCTTTGGGTAAAAAACTCCCCTTAAGGCAAGATTGCCATTGTGCTCCAAGAATATGGCCTTCTTGATTGTTGTCGTTCCCAGAAGAGGCTCCTAATCCACCTGTGTTATGTCATTGGGCACTAATAACGACCTTATTGTAGGAGGGAATTACATCCCTCCATGAATAACCTCTCAATTAAACTAGTCATAATCAGCCAGAAGGAAGAGTCCAAAAGAGTTCCTTCACCTAATTGAGAAATCATAGTTGTAATAGACAATAGTGCATTAAGAAAAAAATTGTTGCAAAACCCTAGGAAAATGCATCAAAATATTATTTTACCTACTCATTTTTATGTAGAATTGTTACACATTATTTTTTCACGTCTCCTGCACCTCCCCATGACATACCCTAAAGTGCCTGAAACATGAGCATAATGCAGTGTATTCATTCATATATACAGTTCAGATCCTCCCTAAGACATTGATTAGAATATGCCTTGAGAATCCCTTGAAGGAAATGGCTCTTAAACCCTAATTTGAGAATCATTGCTCATATGAGGCTCAAAACCGCGATGGTCACTTGTTGTACCATGTTTGACCCGCGATGGCAATGCTTTGTTCCCTTGCATACCCGCAATGATCCCAAAAAGGCAATTTTCTCAAAGGAGATGAGAAGCTTCATGATCTAGAAGCTTCCAGAGCGGCGAGCTAGAGATAGTTTCGGATAGATGAGGTTGAATCCTCCTAACTTGACCTCTTTGTCTTATCCCTATGAGCTACCTACTTGAGATGTGGGTCTAATCCTATCTTTGGATGAGTACTAACTCCCTCTCCTAGCTTATAAATTCCTCCTCTCCCATTCCCAAATGGTTGGTCAGGTTAGAGGCTGGTTGGTCTATGTCCATTTTCACCCTTATGCTGAGATTGTGCCTAAGGACAATTCATTTGACTTGGAGAAGGAGTGCTTGGAGAGTTTCTTGGTTTGGACTTGGATTACCACTCAAGGAGAGCCTTTAAACATCAAGTCTATGGTTGTAATCTTCCCTTTATTCCTTAAATAATATACAACTCCTGGTTCATCTTCCTAAAATATATATCTTCATGTGTGTATTAGCTTGGCATTCCTTGATCAGTTAAATAGGTTGTTATTGGATTTTCTATTGGTTTTGGCATGCTTTGTTGTCTCTTGATCACTTGTGCAGGTACATAAGTGCTAAGAGAAGCAGGAATAAGTCTATGACACAAGCGGTTCGAGGCCCTCAACAAAGGAAATCAGAATAGCATCAAAACGAGGTAGGTCATCTCTTTCATTCTAATTTTCAATTATAACCTAGGAAGATGTCTAGTTGATTGTCATTTCAGTTGCTAGACCCACTCATTGGGCTAGAGGGATCGTCTCTGTCCACAGAGAGGATTAACCTTGTCAACAAAATGGTGACTCCGCTGGGGAGCCTATGATCCTTTCCATCTAATCCTTCATCCTGATCTTTTGGCTAGTTTGGCCAACCATCGATTTTTCGGCTTGTCTGCATCAGTCTGGGTTTATACCATTACTGGTTATTACCTTAGAGTGCTAAGTCTAGATTGTTTCTTGGAATCTTTTTATTTTTTTCCCATATTTCTCGCTCATCGCAGGTTTAGCCTTAATAGTCGCGATGGCATCGTAGTTTTTACCTTAATAGTCGCGATGATCGTGATTTTTACCTTTACAGTCGCGATAAAAAATAAAAAATTAAATTAAAATAAAAAGAATAAAATAAATATATATATATATATATATATGATATACTAATAATATATAGTATATATATAATATATATATAATATAATATATATATATATATATATATATATATATATATAATAATAAATATATGATATATATAGATACAATAATCTTCATTTTTTGGTTGTGCTGAAATCATCACTACTTTTGCTATACAAAGTAGTGATGCCATTGTGGGTTTGCCTATGCAAAGCAATGATAATTGCGTGTTTGGGTATATAAAGTAACGATGATCCTTGAATGTGAGAATTTTTGAGGTTTCTTCCTAAGAATCCAATGTGTCTTGGCCCCTAAGGTCTTTTCCCATCCTGCATGCTTGGATTTGTCAACATTTTGATTGATTGCCTTGATTAATTTGCAAAGTTTGTCTTATTGGCTTCGAAGTGAAATCTAACTGAATTCTAGGGTTTCTAGTCATTGGTCATTTCTTGCTGCTTGTTGATGTCATTGAGATGTTTGTTTTGTTGATTGATTGAGTGTTGTTTTCTGTAGAAATCATTGAAAACATCATTTTGCATTTGTTTTAGCTTGTATTTCTAAATTTACTTTTCGTGAAAATGCATTATATTAGTTGCATTGAGTAGTTATTTTTTGAGATTCATCATTGAGAATAGTTCACATTTTTCAATGGTTGAAAGATAAAAATTGTATTAGGTGCATCAAATTATTCAAAACGAAAAGAAAAGCATAATTCATATAAGTGCATCTTTGTAAAGTCAAAATCATTTTTCTTTTGAAAAGTTGCATTTAGGATAGTGAAGAGTGATTTTTTTTTTTACTTTTAGCATTGCATTTAGTGAAATGAAAGATTAGATTTCATTTTCACTTTTTGCATTTGGAAGATGAAAGTGAAATTTAGTGGAAGGAATTTTGCATGATGCATTTTGTTTGATGCATTATTGAGTGAAATTTCTTCCCTTGGTTAGTCTAGCTTTCATAGAAACACAAGTTTTATGTTTCTCATATAGTTGCATCTTAGATGTTCAGGTGACATCATGTTGAGCCTTAAAACTGAAACATAATTTCAAGATCAACTCTAAAATATATTAATTAATCTAAAGAGCATTTGAAACATTAACATCCATATTTAGTGGTCTAGGCTAGAGACGTGTTCTGGTGTCTTTAAAACATATTAGTTATCGTTCGCTTCAACATTATACATCACTAGCACGGACTTGTGCTCCCTGTACCGTCACGTATATAAAGGCAGACCCCCATAGGTTGCAAACCTTTATCCATAGGAAGTCGAGTATGTTGCCCTGTGAACATGATACACCAAACACAACATTCGGGGAGATTGCCTGCATGTATGTCAAGTCCTTGGTAAATGTATTTGCTGAGGTGTATATTGCAGTTCACGATTACTTGGTACCCCTTTTACCTAGATTCACCTGAGCAGTCATTTTGATCTTTTTTTACTCTTTAAATTTGAAAAGATCATCAAGCACTTGTCCTTTCGATCTCGCTAAACCAACGAAAGCAACTAGAGTCACCTTTTCGTCCTTTTCTCGAATCTTAAAACATGAAAAGGCCAAGTTTTTGTTTTTAATTATAAAATAAATTAATTCACTGCATAACAACATCCTACCTATGGAAATACTCCTTAGTAGATCTTAGGTTGATACCAATGGCAACATTTCTTGAGTCTACCAATCAAGGAAACTGCTCTGATCGGAATCCTAGTCCTTTTCCTTCTTTCAGAAATATTGGTGCTCCCTATATGGCAACGTTGTCCGTTCCTGAGTTGACCATATCTGCCAGTTTGGTTATTTCGACCTCAATGGTTCCGAGTGTCGAAACTGCTTTTCAACCAAGTTTTCCTCCACCCGAACAAAATAAATATCATGTTGATCCTGAAGTTGACCCCTTGCCTTCTTCACCTATTTCTTCACCCCGTTATTCCTTTTTGCCTGGTGAAATTCTAGATTCTAGTAATCAGGAAGCTAAGAAGAAGAAGAAAAATAAGCAAGGGGGCAACCAAACAATTATTGTTACGTATGCAACTAAGAAAAATCTTCCAACCAGCCTCGGAAAGTAAAATCCCCTTGCATGTTATGTAAGGGTGACCACCTTCTTCAGAATTTTCCTAATATTACTAAGGTCTTAGAAGTGTGGTCCACAGGTTCGCATCGACCTTTGTCGTCAGCCTTTGGCGATCATGCTGGTGTCAAACCCTCAACTTGTAATAGTAAAGCTCATGGTAAAAAGGGAAAAGTCAAATTTCCCTGTAAGTTGTATGAAGGTAATCATCCAATACACCTTTGTCCTCTTATGGATGAAGCTTACAAAGAATTGGAAAACCTTACAGCTTCTCAACCTCGTCTTCCAACTGGTTATTGAAAGCTTTCCCTTGATCCTTCACTAGTTGATCCAGTGATTGATCAAAAGTCATCTTTGTTCAACCCCACTCTCTCTGAAAATTAGTCTGTTCTTGACCAGCCATTAGTTGAGAAAATAATAGACCTGACTCCACCTTTGGTTAACCGTAACTTTCCGGTGGAGAGTGAAACTCATACTACTCAGGTTCTTCTTGTTTCTTCAGTTTTGAATGAATTGGAGGGAAATCCTCCTGTTCCTGAGGTGCATGAGAGAATTTCTCCTGTTCCCATAGAGAAAGCGAGAAGCTCTCACGTTCCTGCGACACCCCCTGCAAGTAGTTTAGTCACTTCTTTTGATTGGAGTCGGCTGGAAGGATATCGCCTTCCATCTTATGTGCCTTTCTAGATTACAGTACATGCTTATCATATGGCCATGCCTAGCATAATCATAGATGAGGGAACATCTGTTAGCATCTTGTCCTCAACTACTTGGAAAGCTTTAGGTTCTCCTCAGCTTGTCCCCGTCACCCAGAATTTGTTAGCTTTTAACAGAGGAACTAGTCAACTGTTAGGAATCCTTCCTAAGTTACCTATTGCTTTGGGAGGAAATATTGTCTATATAGACATCATGGTTGTCCAAGACCCTTTAGATTTTAATCTACTCCTTGACCGTGACTATGTTTATGTCATGGGAGCCCTTGTTTCTTCCCTCTTTCGAGTGATGTGTTTCCTGCATGAAGGAAGCATTTTGATCATTGATCAGCTTACATTCATTGGTCCTGAATCAACTCCCACTCAACCATCATTCCTAAATGTTTCTTATGTGCAAGCAGTATCATCTCCGCCACAAGTTAATTATATGACCACCCATTTCGTGCCCACATCTACTGATGATCTAGTAGGTCATGTAGTACACCATGTACTGGGGGCATTGGGGCCCAAATTTTCATTTGGATCCATAGATATGTATCCCTTCCAGAGTGTTGTTCTCCCTTCTACTGAGAACCTCTTGGAAGCCATGGTCTCTTTTGGTCTGTGATCACGGGATGGAGTAGAGTTCCTTGTCTTGTGTCAAGCTCCCTAAAAAATGAAGCAAGGACCATGGAGTAGAGTTCTTTGTCTTGTGTCAAGCTCCTTAAAAAATGAAAGAAGGACCATGGAGCAGAGTTCTTGGTCTTGTGTCAAGCTCCTAAAAAATGAAACAAGGGAATGGAGCAAAGTTCCTTGTCTTGTGTCAAGCTCGTTAAAATATGAAACAAGGGATAGTGAGGATAGTTCTTTTACTATGTCAACCTCGTTAAAAAATGAAACAATGTGTCTTGAACATGGTTCTTTTCCTGTGTCAATCTCGTTAAAAAATTAAACAAATCCCCTTCCCATTCGAGTCTTTGATTAGATCTCATAAAATCCCAGTTAAGTCTTTCACTTGATCTCCTAAGTGAACCTTCATTCCATCCATTGAGCTGAATGAAATGAAGCTTGGGGGGGCATGTACCTCGAATTGAGTCATTATGTTGGGGGAATGAAAATTTATCTCAAGCATAGTTTATCTTTGTTTCAAGCTGGTGTAAAAATGAAACCAATCCCAAGCATAGTTTGTTTCCATTTCAAGCTTGTGTAAAAATGAAACCAAATCCAAGCACAATTTTTGTCATGTTTCAAGCTTGTGAAAAATGAAACCATATTCAAGTATACTCAAGCATAGTTTATGATGTTTCAAGCTTGTGTAAAAATGAAACCATTCCCACTTTACATCTTGTTATTGTTGTTTTTATCAACCGATTTTTGTTATATGAGCCTTGGTTCTTTCATTCCATTGTCACCATCTATTTGGCTGATCGTACGCTTTCACTTGGTTGTTTTACCCTTGCCTGAGGAACATCTGCGATGAGTGGTTTTATTAGCCAAACTCTTGATCGTTCCATGTTTTGAGCAGTTCCATCATTAGAGGAACCAGTTGTTATCCTTTTCTACCACTCGTTCATCCAGGAGGAGTCATCTTTAATTACTTTTCAGACTCCAAACATATGAAAAGATTGTCGAGTACTTGTCATTTCAAACTCGTTAAAGTAAATTAATTGACGTCTATTAAGTATAAGTTTAACCCTTTTCTGGACTGAGATAGACTGTTGTATGAAAAAGGAACACCTTAGTCAAACATGGCTAAGAGGTTCTCTCGAATATTGTTTTCTACCTTATTGGATTCGAGAGACAAATTACGAAAAGGGACATGATAGAGTTTTCTTTTTCATCTCTTTTTCAAACTCTCTAAATATGAAAAAGACACAGAGTTACTCTTCTGTCAGACTCATAAAAATTAAAACGACGAAAGAATCGTCACCATGACGAGACCGAGCTTCTCCTTCCTAGGGCTCGTAAAACTTACTAGGATGGATTCATCTGAAGGGTGAACTTATACAACAAGCATATGGTATCCTCTTCAAGCTTGTGTAAAAATAAAGAGGTACTCACTAGAAATAGTGGGGGGAAAATGAAGATGAAACATCCTTTGTATAGGCAACATGTCACTCTTGAACATGACACTTTTCTGCTCTCGTTTTAGGTTTGAGATATCCTCACTTAGTCACTTGTCCTTTTGGGTTTGGGTGATCCATTTTGCCTCTCATTTGACTATTCCACCTCGTCATTATGACCCTTGGTCCTATGTTGAGTCTAATGCTGCCACACTTCAGAGTCGTGTCACTAATATGTTCAAGAGAAGTCCAATCTGTAGTTATTTACCAATACGTCGTTTGAGTCATTGTTACAATCTTGAAACTTATTCCACTTTATTCCTTGTTTCGTGTCGATAATGAGGGAATCATTATGACCCTCCTTCGACTGGTCACTTCCTATCGACTTCAGCTCATTATCTAGGAGGATGACTTAAAAACTCCCTTTCAGCACCTTAGAGCTTGTGTGCCCTAATGGCAAGTTCTTTGCCTTTGATGACAGGTTTTTGTCATTGACCTTTGATCGGATGATTCCACGAGTGTTCAACTTCATCTTCATTATCACATTCACAGATTGTACTGTCGTACCTTGAGAGCAATTGTCATTATGGGTGCTTCCTCTCGTGCCTGTTAACGGTCCACATCAATGGTCGATAATCAGGTGGTTTTCTAGCATGTTCAACTATGACACGTTCATTTACATGTTAGAATTCATACTTTGATCAGGTCATGATGGAGCGCAAGACCCTGAGTCTTGTCTGATATGATTCAGTTTGTGTGGATTTATATGTTGTTCATGATTATACACGTGTTTCTACTATATGAATGGCTGTGACAATACTGCGGGACTTTACATTTATGGTGATCCTTCTATATCAGATGGCTGCATCCATGCCTTGGATCATAGATGACAGATGATCCTTCTGTATTGGATGGTTGCGCCCATGCCATGGATCCTTTCATATAGTCCTTATTATCTGGATGGTTACGCCCATGCCATAGATTCATGTCTTGATCTCAGATACATATACATATATATGTATATGCATCCTTGATTTGCATGTCTCCTGACAATGTGTGTCCTCGTCCTTGCCAAAAGCTCGTAAAGCATCTCAACCATCACTCCTCGTTCTGCCTTCATGCTTTAGGGGGAATCTGTTACATAGTATTTTGTCACGCCTCCTACACTTTCCTGTGACATACCCCGAAGTGCCTGAAACATGACCATAATGCACTATATTCATTCATATATACAGTTCAGATCCTCCCTAAGACATTGATTGGAAAATGCCTTGAGCTTCCCCTGAAGGAAATGGCTCTTTAACCCTAATTTGAGAATCATCGCTCTTATGAGGCTCAAAACCGCAATGGTCATCTGTTGCACCGTGTTTGACCCACGATGGCATCACTCTGTTCCCTTGCATACCCGCAATGATCCCAAAAAGGAAATTTTCCCAAAGGAGATGAGAAGCTTAGTGATCTAGCAGCTTCCAGAGTGATGAGCCCCATAAATGGGTAATTATATGGGCTCATTTTTCCTCTTAACTCAGCTGAATCCACCATTCTCATTAGTTTAATGCATGTTTTTATTTATATTCATGCTAATAGAGTGAATTGGGTTAGTCATTATTCCATGAAGTCTAATGTGTGCTTTATGCAGATTTTGGGTCAATTTTGGGACAAAGTCAAAGGATTAATGAGCATTTGGCAGCCAATATTTGAGGAAAACAAGGGAGAGGATTTGTAGGAGGGTGTCCCCCTCATTTATGACTCCATACCTCAAATCCTCCTTTAGAAAAGTCGGAGCACAAACAACCACAATGATGCATCAAAGGGGCAACCGAGCAAGTGCAGAAGAACTGTTGTCTATCTCTAGTCTTGGGAGCCAAGCCTCCTTGACCTTAGGAGAGCTGTTGGAGGCTCCAGTTGTATAAATAGGAGGGCTTAGGTGCTCAGTAGTTCAGTTGGTTGCTAGTCAAATTTTCGCACTTTTGTTGCAGCTCTTGCTCAGCTCATTTTTGAGCTGACTTTTGTGAACAGTTTATGTAATGTGATTTTTATTTTGATAATGGAGATGAAATATTTTCTGAGCTAGCACTGATTTCTTTCAGAGGGCTAAAGCTCTTGGGTTAGGGCCCAACCTAAGCTGCCCAAAACCTCTTTCTTTGTACTTATATGTTTTTGCCTAAGTTCACGAATTAATTTCTATTAGATAGATTCATTTTCCCTTGGTTAGAATAGGTTGCTTTTGTTGGTTTACATAGTTGTTTACATTTCAATTGATGAAGTAGGTTAAATAGAGATAAGCAAAGATCCAAAAATTCCATCAACAGAGCCTTGATCTCCTTTCCTCCCTTTGGGGCCATGAGCTGAGGTCATGGCACTTTTGCTGCCACTAAAAACATAGTTTTGCTTCCTCCATGCCATTTCTAGTGTTGTGGTTTGATTTAAAAGTTAATGCTCTGCTTCAGACCCATTTTGCCATATTCATTTCTGTTTCTGCAATAAATCTCTTTCCATGCTTTCCTGTCCATATAACACTATTCAACATTCTATTTTTCTAGGTCAGAATTTAGGTTAACATGAGATATAGTTATGCTCTTTGGGTACAACTAGTTATTTTCTTGCTCAGTTTTAGTATTTAGATGTGCAGCTCTCTTAAAACACACCTTTTTTCATAATACATCTATAAAGAAATCATCATCATCTCTTTTCTCACAGGTTTCACAAGTCATTCACAGCCCTTCACGAATCTGCCCTAATTTCTGCATTTTTCTCATAAGCTTTCCTCTTGTCTCTTGAACAAATCCAACCATCATTTTATTTCCTAATCATCCTTGATGAGCTTCATACACCTTGAAACCTCCCTTTAATCTTTAGCTACCCTTTCCCACCATTTTTCCACCTTTAAAACCTCTAAAAACAACGCTCGGCATCCTCCTGTAGATCCCCTGCAGCCTCCTGTAGAATTTCCTGAAAGTGACTTTTTGAAGTCAGATTGCAGAGAAAGTCTTCAGAAGGTTACCAAAGGCTTCTTAGGACCCCTTCACACCTTCCTACACCTCTGCAAACCCCAAGGTTGCCTTCCATCGCCACCAAATCTCTGCCACAACCACAAACAGATAAATTACATGCATAACAATTTCACATAAAATACATGAAAAGCCAAAAAGATGTTTTTTTCTCTCATTTGTTTATGGAAATAGATTGAATAGATGTAGTTTACCTCCTTAGTAAGTAATGGCATTCATTCCATAGGTTTTTATCTCTCTTTTTGCAAAAGTAGCGTTAGTGGGTAAATTAGGGTTGCTAGGGTTTGCTTTATACTCCAATCTTCTTTCTCTTTCTGCAAGTAGGATAGCCTCTATAGAGTTAGCTTTCTTTCACAGTTAAAAGCTTCTTCTGGAAACGCATAGAAGTTAGCTTGATCTCCTAGTGATCTTGCGCCAACTGACCAAGTGACAGTCTGCAATAACAACTAGTACTTGTGCATACAACATCGTCACTTCCAAGATTGTTACGAACTACCGGGTTGATAAAAGTAAAGTAGGAAGCCCCAGGAGTTGCAACATTCTTGCTGCAATACTGGTGCTCACCACAGAGCGATGAGCTGGAGGTGGTTTTAGATAGATGAGGTCGAATCCTCCTAACTTGACCTCTTTGTCTTATCCCTATGAGCTACCTCCTTGAGATGTGGGCCTAATCCTATCTTTGGAGGAGTCCTTACTCCCTGTCCTAGCCCATAAATTCCTCCTCTCCCATTCCCAAATGGTTGGTCAGGTTAGAGGTTGGTTGGTTTATGTCCATTTACACCCTTATGGTGAGATTGTGCCTAAGGACTATTCCTTTGACTTGGAGAAGGGGTGTTTGGAGAGTTTATTGGTTTGGACTTGGATTACCACTCAAGAAGATCCTTTTAACATCAAGGCTATGGTTGTAAGCTTCCCTTTATTACTTAAATAATATACAATTGTTGGTTCATCTTCCCAAAATATATATGTTCATGTATGTATTAGCTTGGCATTCCTTGATCAATTAAGTAGGTTGTTATTAGATTTGCTTTTGGTTTTGGCATGCTTTGTTGTCTCTTGATCACTTGTGCAGGTACATAAGCGATGAGAGAAGCAGGAACAAGTCCATGACACAAGCAGTTCGAGGTCCTCAACAAAGGAAACTGGAATAGCATCATAACAAGGTAGGTCATCTCTTTCATTCTACTTTTCAATTATAACCTAGGAAGATGTCTAGTTGATTGTCACTTCAGTTGCTAGACCCACTCATTGGGCTAGAGGTCTCGTCTCTGTCCGCAGAGAGGATTAACCTTGTCAACAAGAATCTAAATCTCTTTTACCTACTCATTTTATGTAGAATCTAAATCACTTTAAAATTAAAATTTTCATTTATTGATTGTCCTTTCTCATTTTTCAAGAAAATCTCACCAAAATTTATATAAAATAATATTTATAAAGTTAAAGTTTATATTCAATATCACAAGTTAATTAATATATTAATTTTGATTATATAATACAATGAGTGAAAAGTAAATAATATAATTTTAGATCTTAGACTTTTGTGATCCATATTGTGAATAATAATGTCTTTCAAATTAATCACATCATTAGAATTTGGTCGACGTTTCAAACCACCTAATCTGGCTCACCCTTATGACAAAGGGGAAAAAACCAGTGAATCCTAAAGAATAAATAACAAGGATGCATCAGGGTCCAGAGCTAGCCGTTAGAAATTAGCTGTTAGTAAATTAGTTATTAAATTAATTAAAATAATATCTAGTTATTAAATTATTCGTTAGGAAATTAGTTAGTAAAATAATATTTAGTTATAAACTAGCGGTTAGGAATTAGTCCTTTATTTATTTAATTATATATATTAAATAACTTAATTTAAATAAAATTAATAAATATTACAAGGGTTAAAATTGTATAGCAAGTATTGGAATATTTATGAGAAAATAAGTTTTAATAATTTTATTAATATAAAATTATAGATTTTAATTTATAATGAGAATTCAAATACAAGAAAAAACATTAAAATAACCATTATTCTTATTGAAATTGAACCTAATAAAATGATTAATGAAATTATAAAAAGAAAATTATGTAATAAATGAAAGAAATTGCAAAAAAAAGGAAACAAGGGATAGAAGCAAGAAGAGAGGGTCGAAATCCAACTCTTACTTAATTTCTAACCATCATCCCTATTGAGATTGATTGCATGCTTTTCAATCTCGATAGCCTCTCTAAGCTTCCTATGATGGAAGTGATCAACCCTAACAATGACTCTGGAATCCTCAATGTATACATGGTGCTTGGATTTCTCCACTTGTTTAGCTAGAGCTGATGAGTAGGAACGATTGTGCCTAATGTCTATTGCATGCTCTTGGATTCTCTAGTTAATGGAGTGACCAGTTTCTCCAATGTAGGGAACCCCATAGGAAAAAGGGATCGAGTAAAACCCTTTCATGTCTTTAGGGTCTACAAGGTCCTTAACATATCGACAAGGTCCTCTTATTGGTCACAACGATTCCTTTGTTAAGGACTCTACTTCCTTTGTTAAAGAATGGAAAGATATTAGGCTAGACCCTGGGGATTTGTTAGTAAGTTTTGACGTTGTTTCCCTATATACCAAAATACTTATTCAAGAGGCCATTGATGTCATAAATCGCATCACTAACATTGACACTGCTAAATTAATTGGCCTTTGCCTCACCTCGACTTTCTTCAGTTTCCAAGGCAAGTTTTATGAACAAACTTGCGGGGTTGCAATGGGTTCCCCTCTTTTTCCTATAGTTTCTAACTTATTTATGGATACTTTTGAGACCAAGGCTTTAGCCTCAACTCAATTTCGCCCTAAAAATTGGAAGAGGTTTGTTGATGATACTTGGGTCATTTGGCCCCATGGACGCGAGAAATTAGATTTGTTTCTTAACCATCTTAATTCCCAATTAGACTCCATCAAATTCACGATGGAGGTTGAGGTGTATGAGTGTCTTCCCTTCCTTGACATCCTCCTCTCTAGAATGAATGATGGTTCCATTTCTCACAAAGTTTTTCACAAAAAAACTCACACGAAACAATACCTTCATGCCAATTCTCATCATTTTCCAGCACAAAAAATTTGGGTTCTTAGCACTCTTGCAACCTGTGCTCTGATAATTTCTGATGAGAACCACTTGGAGCACGAGAAATCTCATCTTCTTAAAGTATTTGAAAATAATGAATATAACAGAACTCAAGGCCTCAAGGCCTTTGAAAGAGCCTGTAAAGAATCAAGGGTTAAGATGACTCGTGTTGATCATATCTCTAAGGTTCAACTTCCGTTTATCCAAGGGACCACATACATGATTGCCCATGTCCTTAAAAAGAATAGAGTTTCTGCTTTGTTCAAACCTATTAATACCATTAAAAATTCTCTTAGATTTGTTAAGGACCATGTAGACCCTAAAGACATGAAAGGGGTCTACTCGATCCCTTGTTCCTGTGGGGTTCCCTACGTTGGAGAAACTAGTTGCTCCATTAACTAGAGAAACCAAGAGCATGCAACAAACATTAGGCATAATCGTTCCCGCTCATCAGATCTAGCTGAACATGCGGAGAAATCCAAGAACCATGTCTGCATTGAGGATTCCAGAGTCGTTGCTAGGGTTGATCACTTCCATCATAGGAAGCTTAGAGAAGTTATCGAGATTGAGAAGCACACAATCAATCTCAATAGGGATGATGGTTGGAAATTAAGTAAGAGTTAGATTTCGACCCTCTCTTCTTGCTTCTATCCCCCGCTTCCTCCTTTTTTTTTAAATTGATTTCAATTATTACATAATTTTCTTTTTATAATTTCATTAATCATTTTATTAGATTAATTTTCAATACAAAAAAATGACTTATTTTAATGTTTTTTCTTTTCTATATACTTGAATTCTCATTATAATTTTATTTTATTTTTTTTTTTAATTTATATTAATAAAATTATTAAACTTATTCTAATAAATATTATGATACTTGCTATAACAATTTTTAACCCTTGTAATATTATTAATATTATTTAATTCTTTTAATTTATTGAAATTAATATAAATAAAGACTAAATTCCTAAATGATACTTTATAACTAAATATCATTTTAATTAAATTAATAACTATTTACTAACGACTAATTCTTAATTTTGAACCCTTGTAATATTATTAGTTTTATTTAAATTAATTACTTTAATATATATAATTAAAATAAATAAAGACTAATTCCTAGTAACTAGTTTAAAACTAAATATTATTTTAATAACTAATTCTTAACAACTAATTTATAACTAAATATTATTTTATTTGATCTCAGACTTTTGTGATCCATATTTGTTTTTGTAGTAAGTTTTCCGACAAATCACATCCATAATGATTGATGGTCGATATTTTGAACCTCCTAATGAGGTACATCTTTAGGACCAAGGTGAAAAAACTGATCTATCAATAGGATTAAATAACAGAGAGATGCATCAAGCTCCACATTTAATCGTTAGGATAATAATAATATTTTAACAATAACAACTAGTTCTTAGTCAAAAAATTTAACTAATTTAGTCAATGTAAGATAAATTATTAAATAAGTAGAATTAATTATTCATTATTAATTTATTACTTAATTATTATTGAATAAAATTTAATCCAAAAATAATATTAACGACTATATAGGAAAAATAATATATCAATTTTGGTCAATAGGTAAGAAAATTATTAATAAGTAAAAAATTTTTTTATTAATTATTAATTATTAAAAATTCTTAATTCTTAAATTCTTATTAATTAGAATGCGGCCACTAAACTACTCATCATCTGGGAAACTATGATACTAAACTATCCATCCGAAAAAGAAGTGTTGGAAAAAACATCCTGTATAGGAATCAGCTTTGCGCTGCTCATCCCCGAAGGAAAGTGATCAGTGAACCATTTGTCTAAGAGATTGAAACATGTGGCTAGCACCAGCTAGCAAGTTTCGTACTAGCCATTGGGCTCTCTTCTCTATCTCTCTATTTGGCTAATCTATCTATTGGGGTGGGGCTGCTATTCGTGTAGTGTTTCATTCGTTCTCTTGGGGTCTTTCAATAAAATAGGTCAAAGGAAATAAAACGGTTTATAACACACACACACACATATAGAGAGAGAAGTCAATCAATAAAAATCATAAAAAAAGAGTAGGAATCCAACTCTTGCTCAATTTCCAACCATCATCTCTAGTGATATTTTTGGTCTGCTTCTCAATTTCAATGGCCTCTCTCAACCTCCTATGGTGGAAATTATCAATCCTAGCAATGATTATTCAATCTTCAATGTAGACATGGTGCTTTGTTTTCTCTGCATATTTAGCAATAGTGGAGGAGCGAGAATGATTATGCCTGATGTCTGTTGCATGCTCTTGAATCCTTAGATTAATGGAGCGACTGATTTTTCCAACGTACGGAATCCCACATGAGAAAGGGATTGAATAAACCTCTTTCATGTCCTTGGGATTCACAGGGTCCTTAACTGATCTAAGGGAGCTCCTAATAGTCTGAAGGGGCTTGAAGGAAGCAAAGACATTATTTTTCTTTAGAACATGAGCGATCTTATCAGTGGTTCCATGGATGAATGGAAGAAGAACATTTGAAAAATGTTCACCACGAGAATTTTTAACTGAAGAACCTTTACAGGATTTTTGAAAGGCTACAAGACCTTGATGTTTACTATAACCATTGATTTCAAAAACTTTCATAAGGTGGGATTTCTCATCTTCCATGTGGTTTTCGTCAAATACCCTCAATGCATGGGTAGCAAGAGTGTTAAGGACCTCGAATTTTTGTGTTGGGAAATGGTGACAATTGGCATGAAGATATTGTTCAGTGTGAGTTTTCTTGTGAAACACCTGGTGAGACTAGGAACCATCTTCATTTCTAGAGAGAAAAACGTCAAGGAAAGGAAGGTTTCCATCAACTTCAACCTCCATTGTGAATTTGATGGAGTCTGAAATAGAATAAGATGAACAAGGAACAAATCCAAATTCTTACGACCATGGGGCCATATAACACAAGTATCATCTACAAACCTTTTCCAGAGCTTGGGTTTAAATTGAGCAGAGGCCAAAACTTTGGTCTTAAAATCCTCCATGAATAAGTTAGCAACAACAGGAGAGAGCAGAGAACCCATGAAAACTCCACATGTTTGCTCATAGAATTCACCCTGAAAGCAAAAGAATGTAGATGTCAGGCACAAACCAACTTTGGCAGTGTCATCATCGGTAATTTGATTTATGACATTAATGGCCTCATTAATGGGGATGTTTGTGTAAAGAGAAAAAACATTGAAACTAACCAACAAATCCCCAGGTTCTAGCCTCATATCTTTAAAATGATTGACAAAAGAAGCAAAATACTTAACAAAAGAGCTTGTGCGACCAACTAGAGACTTAAGCTTATGAGCTAAGAACTTAGCAAGAAGATAGGTAGGCCCACCTATTCTATTGATAATAGGCCTTGAGGGGACATCTTCTTTATGAATCTTAGGAAGACCATAAATTCTAGGGGTGAGAGGGTTACTCTCAATAAGCTTCTTGATAAGGGGGTCAAAAGCAAGGTTTGATTTAACTGCATTGATGACCTCCTTAGATAAAATTTTAATAGGATTCTTTTGGAGTTTCATGTAACTCCCACTATTATACAGGCGATCTAACATTTTACTAACATAATCAAATTTATCTAAAATGATGGCAACCCCACCTTTGTCAGCCTTAAGAATGACAACATCAGGGTTATATTTCAGTGACTTAAGAGCAAGAAACTCACTCTTGCTAATATTTCTCTTAGGAGGTCAAGATTTCCTAAGGATAAGGGCACAATATTGCATAATAACTTCCTTAATATTATCAAGAAGGTCTCTAATTCCATATTCGATATTACAAATGATGTCCTCAATAGGAATCTTTCTAAGAGCCAGAGCGAAACTAAGCCCTTTATTCAAGAGGCGAACAACATGAGGGTCCAAAATAAAACTGGATAAATTAACAACATTATTAAGAGGAGGAAAATAAGAATTATTATTATTATTTTTATTATTATCCCAAGGTAGTATTATTATTATTAATGATAATATTGTTATTATTGAATTTATTGGAATTAATATTCTTATTATCATTATGAAAAGGGTTAGACGATTTAATATTATTAATGATTTTATTATAATTATTGATCGAATGTTTGTTATTAATAATATTTTTGATGACAATATAATTCTTATAACCGATTTCATTGTGCATTCTATAACCATTATTATTAAAAACAAATGAAGGACGAATAGAGTGGCTAGCTCTAGACCCTGATGCATCCTTGCTATTTATTCTTTAGGATTGACTGATTTTTTCACCTTTGTCCTGATGATGAACCACATTAGTTGGTTCGAAACGTCAACCAAATCCTAATGATGTGATTAATCTGAAAGACATTATTTTTAAATAATATAATGTTTATAATAATGGATCAAGTTAGACAAAAATTAGATAATTAAAATCTTGAAAATAAAATTTGATATTTAATTCGACGTACTAAAAGTTTGAAAAATAAATATATATAATATATATATATACAGTAAATATAATATATATAATATATATAATTCAAAAATAGTAAATGATAACAAAATTTAAAGATATTTTTTTTTTTTGGGAAAAACCATAATTTCATTCATTTTCAAGCAAAATTACATTTAGCATATGCACCAGGAGGAAGTGCATTCAATTAGGAGAAAGACTCCCCCACTCAGATAGACCCAAAAACAAAGAAGGTCCAACAAATAGGTACATAAACATGAGTCGAAAAGACATAATAGAAGTCCCCCAAAATACAACAAAACGTTAGTTATTCCAAACATGAAGATAATACAAGTTCATAGCGAAATTGGCAACATAAATACCGTTTGTGAACAAGGAGTATCACAATATCATAAATAACCATTGTTCATAGTAAACATAAAGCTGTAGCCAAAAAACATCGTGACCAGTGTCTCAAAAATGTAAAATTAACGTGAGATAAACCATGCATGATGCTTCCTGTAACCTATCCTTATATGGTCTATGGTAATACTCTGAGCAATCCTGGCATTGCAGCTCAGCTACCTATGAGAGCCTGCGATCCAGGAGAATGTCGCCCTTAGAAATCTTGTCGGTTTCTCAATTCCAGTCTCTGTAGATATGCCTACAAGAGAAGTATGTAAAAGAAAGACTCATATTACAAATAACCTCCACAATATTAACCAAATGAATGTTTCTACATTGTTGAACAAAATTGACCCAATTGACCACCAACATAGAATTATCGTAGATCTAGATCCCATCATAACCCTTCTCAATGGCAAAATCAATCAGAGATCTACACGCAAGTGCTTCAACTTAGTAATTTGTCTCGGAACCCATATCAATTTTGACATGATATGCATGTTTCTCGGACATATTAAGAATGAAGCCCCCACCCGCTTGGGCTCTTTCCCCTTGAGAAGCCCTATCAAAGTATCCCCAAGGCATTGATTTGTCCATATTTTCCACTAAAACAGGTCTAATTAGCAGTATATATTTAACTTGTGGAAAGAGTTTTGGTATAGCAATACCCTCAGCAACAATTTTCCCCGGACAAGGTGTGAGGTCATTAAATATCGACTGGTTTCTAGCAAGCCATATTCCTCAACATAATATAAGAGGAAGTGCATATATGGCTATGTTCACCCTATATCGCTGCCAACTTTGCTAAGTAGTTGCAAAGGATGGTCCGTCCCAAAGAAGTTGTAAACCCATACTCATGTTGCAATCTTTCCAAACTTGTTGAGTAAAGGGGAAAGTCACAAATAGGTGATAAATTGACTCCTCAACCCCTTTTCTTTTGGAGAACATTTTGCCTTCCAAACTACCCTCCACCACCATTAAGTCTTGCATATATGAACCCCAACATTTAGATAAATGTATCCTAACTTTGGAGTGTAAAACCCGATAGGAGAGGAGGCCCATATAAGCTCATCCTCACGATCCAACAATTAGATGTGAGCTCATGCATGGAAATCCAAGTACTGGCCCCATTCCGCGTGCAAATCCTTAGGAATGTTCAATTCCACTGCATTATCCCATCTCTGCGACCACATATCTATTGTTTCAGGGTTACCAATTTAACCAAGTCTAGTATAACCTTCATCTCAAAGATGTGTAATGAGATTTTGAGATAAAATATGACTATCCCCACTACTCGACCAAAGGTTGTAACCAAGTCTAACTTTGTGCTTATTCTAAATCGTCCATGCAAGCCCTAAAGAAATTAGATCAAGAGATTTTAACATAACCCTCCATACATTGGATATATTACCTCTTTCTCTATTAGGACACCTGATCCAATCCTCTAGGGAATCCAACCTAATCTATTTCTCTGTGGCAACATCTATCCAAATGTTCGAGGTGGTAAGGAGCATTCACCCAAATTTTGCTACAATTTCTTTTGAGAAAATGATTTATTTTTTAACCCCCAACCCCTAGGAGAAGCTTTACTTTTGGATGTTGATGTTTGTACCTCTTCAAAATTCTACAATGATGTTTTATCGTAAGTCTTTTTCCTTTAATCTCTTTATTTTTTCTTTTCTAGTGATAATTTAGTCTTTCTTCTTTATGTGCGACTTAGGCATATTTTGGATGCTAAGATAAAAGTTAATAAATCAAGTGAGTTATTATGCAACCAAAAGATTGTACTTTTTTATTTCTATTATAGAAATATTAGCGATATGTTTTTTCTTCTAAAAGAACTTTCATATTTTATTGAAATATTACACTTTATTATAACTACTTATAAATATATAAATATATATAATTTAAGTGTGTTTGATATAAATAAAAAATTAACAATATCTGAAGATGAAGAGTTGTTTTTTAAACCTTTGAAATTGAAGAAGACAAGAATTATAAGATAGTTGATACTATATAAAGGAAATGTATGTGGTTTCTTTGATGGTGCTTGTCAAAGGGAGAATTGTGGGGTTGGTGTTGTCATTCTATTCCCTCAGAATGTGGTTCTAAAATATAAGCTGGGCATTGGCAATGGTTCAAACTTTGTTACTAAATTGATTGCTCTGTGGTGTGCTTTGAGGTTAACTTTGTGGAAGCAAGTGGAGGTTTTTAAGCTGATTGGTGATTTCAAAATAATCGTGGACTGATTCAATACAAATGTGGCTCTTATAATCCTTCAGTTGAAATCATGGAAAAGGAAAATATGATAATTATAACAACAATTTGATGATTTTAGATCCTTCACTATTACAAGGAGCATAATATTCTTGCAACTCTACTCTCAAAGGAAGCTTTACTTTTTAAAAATGTTGATGTTTGTACCTGTTCAAAATTCCACAATGATGTTTTATTGTAAGTCTTTTCCTTTAATCTCTTTATTTTTCTTTCGAATGACAATTTAGTCTTTCATCTTTATGTATGACTTCAACATATTTTGGATGCTAAGATAAAATTTCTTAATAAATTAAGTGAGTTATTATGCAACCAAGAGATTGTACTATTTGATTTCTATTCTAGAAATATAAGTGGTATGTTTTTTCTTTGGAAAAGAAAAAACATCTTTTATATTTTATTGAAATATTACACTTTATTATAACTACTTATAAATATATAAATTTATATAATTTAAGTGTGTTTGATATAAACAAAAAAATTAACAATATGTGAAGATGAAGATAAAGATAAACAAATAAGATTGAAAAAATTATTATAAAAAATTGTGTCCTATCTAAATTAACATCACAACTTCCAACATTCTCTCAAAGCTAACTTAATTAGTATTGGTCTCTCTTTCATTGTCTAAGTTTGGCATTTAGAGACAACAATCTGGATTTTTTTATTTTTATTTTTTTTATTTTTATTTTTATTTTTTTTCAAGTAGGTTTTAGCTTTTAGAGTTTTTTGTTTTTTGTTTTATTTGTCTTTTGTTTTGTTTTTTTGTTTTTGTTTTATGAAGCTCTTTGAATTTCCAGTGATTTCATAACAAACTTGAAATGAATTTCAATAGAATTTTAGACAAATTCCATGAAATTGTTGATGTACGGCTTGAGTTGAGCTTTGCTAACTTCATTGATCTTCGCAAACCTCATCAAATACTTCAAAATTACTCAATTTTAGTGGCGAAACTCATGATTTAGATTATACGTAAGTATAATGAGTGAATAATGCAATAAATATAAGTAAATGGAGGAGGACGAGATTTGAAAGTATAATTTAAAAATGTTTCTTCTTTGTTAAGAGTTTGTATAATTTAAAAATGTTTCTTCTTTGTCAAGAATTTGTTTTATAGGGACCTAAAAATTAGGCTAATGGGCCAAGACTCTAAAGAATCTGGGAAGAGTGAATGGTTGCAAAATAGGCTAATGGGCCAAGGCACTAAAGAATATGGGAAGAGTGAAAGGTTGCAAAATAGGCTAATGGGCCAAGGCACTAAAGAATCTGGGAAGAGTGAAAAGTTGCCCCCTTACGGACCATCAACAACTTGAATTACTAAAAAATCTGGGAGGAGTGAAAAGTTGTCCCCTTACACACCACCAACAATTTGGACTACTAAAGAATTTCAGAGGAGTGAAATGTTGCCCCCTTGAACACCACCAACAAATTATTTGAGATGACATGATTATTTTGGATAATATTAATAAGTTAACTTACATTTAAGAAAAATACTAATAATAATTGGTCTTTTTGTCTAATTTTCACATATTAATTTTAATATATATTATATATAATATATATATAATATATATATTATATATATATATATATATATATATAATTTAAATAAAAAGTAACTTTTTAAAACATAAATTATGATAAATAAAAATAAAAAATTTAAGAAAGACAAATAAAAATCAATTCTTTTGAAATGAAATGGTTTTTAATAACATCCACAAAACCTTGCTATAATTTTTTTTTGAAATGAAATGATTTTTAATGACATACACACAACTTTGCTTGCTTTATAAAGAGTACCACCCAATGTCGCCACTGTTGAATACAAGTAATTTATTTAAATATGAAACACTATAATTCGCTCTTGTGCAGTGTACATGGTCCCAACATGAAGGAGACAAGTGAGATGATGCACAGGACAATGATGGGCCAAGAAGTTTAATAACAAATTCATAAAGTTGCCCCCTAAATTGAATTTTAGTAGTCCAAATTCAGGAAGAAGGCTAATGGGCCAAGGCCTTAAAGAATCTGGGAAGAGTGAAAACTTGCCCCCTTACAGACCATCAACAACTTGAACTACTAAAAAATCTGGGAGGAGTGAGAAGTTGCCCCTTACACACCACCAACAATTTGGACTACTAAAATTTTTTAGAGGAGTGAAATGTTACCCCTTGAACACCACCAACAAATTATTTGAGATGACATGATTATTTTGAATAATATTACTAATTTTTATTTTTATTTTTATTTATTTATTTATTATTTTTTTTTTTTTTTGTAAGCTAAGGAAATTCTATTATCTACAGAAAACTGAAAAATACATGCTAAGGAACCTCAATCCGCCCATATGGGAAACCGGATCTGTTGGTTCCTCTTCATCAAGCATTCGGTACTGTTTTTCTTTTTTCATACTGTCAGAAAAAACTTACAAGACATTAAACCTTCCTGATCAGATTGTTTTCAGAGACTGTTTTTTCTAAGATCTACTCAAAGACCTATCTTCACTACTAATTGTTGTACCATGTAATCAAATTCCCTAAACAGATCTGAAGCAACAAAAATAAAAAAGAGAGAGTTAACTAGCCTCTCAAGTCTCCGCGCTTCCCTTTTTGGTTTCGTTATTGTCCTTGGCTTTTACCAATTCCTTCAGCATCTCATGTATCTCCTTGATCTACTCATTCTGTTGACGTATTATAACTTCGAAATTAGCCATTTCCTTTCTTGCTGCCATCGAATCCTGGGCCATCTCCACCATTTCTACAGCGACCTGTTCCATTGCCTTGGCCAAAAGGTGCTTCAGGACCTCGTAAGTGTGGAGAGCTCGACGGTATAGGGTTAGTCTGCCTCTGGTATTGCCTGGATCTGGCATCTGAGATTTCCACTCATCCGTCTCAGGGTCTGACGATTCTTCCAGGACCTTGTTTTCCATGACATCTATGTTTTTCGAATGTCTTCATTTGTTTCTTGATTGTAAGCCGGCTCTGCCTCATGAACCGTCCTACGGATAGATTTCCTCCCCCTTTTTTGTTTTTCCCGTGGCTGATTTCCCTCCTCTCCATTGTTTTCTTGCCGAGGTCGGTCCTTACCTCTTCGTCTGCATCCTCTCCTTCTTCTGCCTATTCTGCCTCGTTTAACATTTTTACTACTCTATACTATTTCAGAAGTCCCCCTCAGGAAACCCTCATCCTGGTTAATCTCCATGTCTTCTGAGCTTTCGACCTCAATTTTGATTCTGCTCCGATCGAATTGTTTGTCTTTGTAATCTTTCCACTCTGACTGAACTTCTTTATCCCAGCTCGCTGCCATCTTGACTCGCTTAAGTCGTTGGTTTTTATTCCTCTGCCAGGTCTCTCCTTTCCTTGCCACCTTCTTCAACGTCTTGTTGTCTGTCATCCTTCTCTTGTTCTTCCTTATAGTTTTATCGCCCCCATTCTGTTTATGATGGATTTGTTCTCCACTTCCTTTCTCCCTTATTACTTGCATGATACTCTCTGCGGTGTTTCTCGAGTTTTGATTTGAATTCCGTACCTGCTACTCTACATTATCATTAATTACTCTGGTCAGGGAAGTGTGTCTGTCGTCCTTCTGTCCTATCTTTGCTGCCGAATGCTCCTGCCTTGTCATCCCGCTCTGGAGCTCCACGGTTTTTTGATTGCAATTATATAGTTTCATGGGAATCGTTTTCTATGAGTTGTCTTAAACTTTCCCATCTTGTCATCACCATTTGGTTTGTCCAACTATCATCCACTTTCCCTATTAATTCCTTGCTTCCCCAATTGGCCAAGAAATCCGCAAGTTTATTCCCTTCTCGCTTAACATGAGAGGTGGTTTTGTATTCTATACCTTTCAGTGTTTCTTCAATTTCTTGGACCAGGCTCGCCGTTCTCCAGCTTTTGGCTACCTGCTCCCACTGTTTCCCTTGTATTAGTTTTTTAATGGTGCTTATAACCAAGGCTGAGTCGCCTTCGATCTCTACCTTTCTATATCCATTTCTTATCACAATTTTGAGGCCCTGATAAGCCGCCATGAATTCCGCTTCATTATTACTCATAGTTCCTCCATCTTCTGCATAAATCCATTCTATATTTCCTTGACTGTCTCTAAAAATTCCTCGGTATCCTGTTGGACCTGGATTCTCCTTTGCTGCTCCATCGAAGTTGAGCTTGATAAACCCTTCCTAGGGCCTTCAGAAGACCGCATGACTTTGGGTAATAATAGGTTGTTGTTGCTTTGTTTTTTGTTGAAAGACCATCCCTTGTTCTAAGTTCAACCTTCTTAGGATTTCTGCTTCTTCTTCGGAGGTTTTCCAATCTTCCTCTGTCCCTACTTCTGCAAGAATTGATTCTCTGATTTGTCTCAGGGTCCTTTGCCAAACTTCTTCCGGATTTGATATTTTCTTTTGGAAAATTCTTCCATTTCTTTCCTTCCAAATATTCCACACATTGAATCCTGCCACCATGTTCCAGGCTCTTCTTACCACCGACATTTTCCATGTTTACAGTATATCATGATGTCGTCCACGAACTGTTGGTGAGTGACTATAGTGTGATTGCCCCATAACCTCAGACCTTGGATTTTTCTTTCTCTTAATTCTTTTTTGAAATATTTGCATAATCCTTCTGCTGCTATTATGAAGAGAAAGGGGGATAAGGGATCACCCTGTCGAAGGCCTCTTGAAGCAATGGAAGTAGCAGATGGGGCTCCATTTAGTAAGATGGAAAAATTTGGTGTGGAGATCATACTTAATACCCATTTCACCCATCTATCATAGAATCCAAAGGCTTGAAGGATGGCTTCTAAATATTTCCAATTTAATCTATCATAGGATTTTGATAGATCTAATTTAATCAGCATTCCTTTTTCCTTTTTTCACTTTTAAGGTATGGATTACTTCCTGGGCCACCACTAATCCATCCAAAATCTGTCTTCCTTCTACGAACCCAGTTTGTTCTGGGGACATTATGTTTGGGAGGATGGATTTCAGCCTCTGGGCCATCACTGATGCCACTATCTTGTAAATAACATTACATAAAGCTATAAGACGAAAGCCTTCAGCTTGATCCGAGTGGGTAGTTTTAGGAATGAGAGTTAACAAAGTAGAGTTTATACTTGGCCATATTCTTTGATGAATTCAAGCTTTCTCCACCACTTCTAAGACTTCTTCAGCAAGAAAGTGCCATCCTGCTTGGTAGAATTCTACCATATACCCATCTGGCCCAGGGGCTTTGTTCCTTTTCATATTCCTAACTATTTCCTCCACTTCTTCCATAGTAATTTTCCTCATCAATGCCAAATTCTGTTCTCTAGTTACCAGTTTAAGGATCTCCTTGCTTATCTTCATTATAGCCTCTGTTCTGTTTTCCTGAGTTTCATTTAGAAGATTTTTGAAATGATTAACCAGTACTTTTTCTATTTCATCATGCTTGAGGATGCGCTGACCTTCTTGGTTCTTAATGGAGAAAATTATGTTTCTTTGTCTATGCTGTATCATTGCTTTATGGAAGAACTTAGTATTCCTTTCTCCTTCTCTAAGCCACTGAACTCTTGACTTCTGTCTCCATAAGATCTCTTCTTGTTTCCTTCTCTCTTCTAGTTGATTTATTATAATTCCTTCTTCCTTTATTCTATCCTCCTGTAAGCCTTCTAATATATCCATCTGTTGCGGCTCATCCATTCTTTGCTCTAGGCGGATATTCTTTGGGAGGCGGACATGAGGGTTTTGCAGTCTAGGGTTTCGTCGAAGGAAGGATAGAGGGGGTGCCGAACGCTGGAGCATCGGACAAAGGCGGAACGCAGGCAAGAGGATCAGAGTACAGAATCTAGATTAGGAAAAGTCTAAAAACCAAAAGTCAAGGGGGTAAAAAGAAGTTCAAGAACTGAAGGAAAGCAATGGAAATGGCGCAGGGGAGGGGAGAGATCCCCTCCCACAAAGCAGTGATAACAAGGGAAGCATGGAAGGAACGACAGAAGGAAGGAGACAAAACAAGCGAAGGAGAGACTTCAACAACAAGATCGAAAAGGAAAACGAGATTAACAAGAAAATGTCTGCCGAGGGCAACGAACAAACCCAGGTTCGTAATACCTAATAACAGATTAGAGGAATATATAAGTTATATGAAGGAATATGCTTTGATCTATAAATTTGTAGGATTCTGGCCAGCAGAGAAAGATCTTCTCAGATGGATCCAACAAAGGTGGAAACCAAAAGGACATGTGGAAATAAAGCTGGGGGCGAAGAGCTTTTTTACAGTAATATTCTCCAATCTAGAAGACAAGGAAAGGATCTTTGAGGGAGGACCTTACTTCATGAACAATGCTGGATTATTTATGAGACATTGGGTAGACTGTTACAACCCAGAAAAGGAAAGAATGCTAATAGTTCCAATATGGATCAGACTCTTTGGTTTACCAATAGAATTATGGGACCCAGAAAACCTTGCGGGTATAGGGAACGCAGTAGGATCTTTTGTGAAAGTGGCAGAATCGACAAAGAGGGGAAGATATACAACATACGCAAGAATATGTGTGTATATGAATATAACAGAGCCACTTCCAGACACAATAGAGTTGGAATACCATGACGAGATCTGGCACCAACCAATTGATTATGAGCATATCCCTTTTCGCTGCAGAAGATGCCATGAGTATGGACACCTATACCGAGAATGCCCTATCACGTTATCAGAAAAGGAAAAGGAAGCAAATAATGAGAGGAGAAACACAGTGAAGGAATCAGGACAGGAGGATGAGAACTTCAGAGAAGTGCAGAGAAAGAAAAAAGGAGGGAACAACAAGACACATCCGGACAAACAAAAAGGAACCAATACTATAGAATCCCAAAACAAATTCCAAGTCTTACAGGAAGAAGAAGTGGAAACAAAGGAGAAAGAAGATGAGGAAACAAAAGGAATGGAGGTCATAAAGGAGAATGCAGATAAAGGGGTAGATCAAGTAGATAAAGGTCAAGAAGGTACAGAAGAATCAATAGAAAACCAAGAGGATCAACGAAGAATGGAAATAGATCTACAGAAAACAAAAGGCGAGGAAGAAGAACAAGTAATGAGGTAGCTTTTACAAGAATGGAAGGCGCTCGATGAAATATTTATTCCAGAGGAACATAAGTAGATGTACAAAGAAGATTTTCAAAGATACAAAGAGAAATAAGGAATAATTGAAGACAGAAGAGTTGGGAAGATGGAGATGCAGGAAACCCAAAATCTAGGAATGAGCAGTATTGACAAAGGAGGTAGAAAAAGAGGTAGAAGAACACTGAGTGAAACAATTCAAGAAGTAGGTGAAATGTTGGTGAATTCAGGAAGAGTTATACCTCTCTCAGAGGTATTTCAAACCCCCCCGAAACTATTGAGATGATCATCACAAGTTGGAACATAAGAGGCCTCAACAGTAGAGGCAAGTAGAGGTATTTAAATGACAGACTGAAAAAAGATAAGCCTAGCATAATGATAGTACAAGAAACAAAAATAAGTATAGAGAAAATGAGAGATATCTTGAATAGAAACACGAATATATATGAAATGGTGGGACAGGATGCGATTGGGAGTGCGAGAGGTTTGGTAATAATTTGGAACCCAGAAGAAATACAAATAGACAATTGGATAAGTTTCCCAAGAATCCTAACAGGAACTGCAAAGATTATAGGAACAACAGAGGAGGTTATTATAACGGGTGTTTATGGACCGCATACCCAAAGAGAACGGGAAAACTTTCTGCAAAATCTAAAAGCAATGAGGACTCTAATCCCTGACAAACCGTGGATATTAGGAGGGGATTTCAATCTGATTAAAAGCTTAGAGGAGAAAAGAGGAGGCCTAAGAAGAATGGATACAACTATGGAACAGTTTGGAGATATGATAAGGGAGCAGGGACAGGTTGATATTCAAACTATAAATGGAAATCATACTTGGAACAACCGAAGAGGGGGAGCTAACCAAATTGCATCACGACTTGACAGATTCTTAATTTCTAAACAAATCATGATGAAGGATGTTTTCATAGAAGCCATAATTCTACCGGTTGCAGGATCTGATCACTGGCTGATTAAGATGGAAATAGATCTCAAACAAAGACCTAATAACAGACCATTGAGATTTGAAGCATTTTGGCTTAGAAATGAGGGGCTGATAGAGAAACTTGAAGAATGGTGGAAGAAAAGCGAACAAAAAGGAAAAAACAAAATGCGTACCTTCCAACTCAAATTAAAAGAGCTGAGGGGCAAAATAAAAAAGTGGAATAAAGAAGAATTTGGAAATATACTGAAAGAGAAACAGAACCTATTACTAAACTAACTTACATTCAAGAAAAATACTAATAATTATTATTCTTTTGTC
>APFE030344037.1:116170-138121 GCA_000404065.3 Pinus taeda | reverse complement strand
TGTAAAGTAAAAACAATTTTTTTAAACATAAATTATAATAAATAAAAAATTCTTTTCAAATGAAATGGTTTATAATAACATCCACAAGAAAGCTAAATAAAATAAGTTCTTTTGAAATGAAATGGTTTTTAATAACATCCACACAAAGAGACGTTTGAAAGACGTTTGAAATGATTTGATTTTTAATGACATCCACAAAATCTTGCTTACTTTATAAAGAGTACCACCCCATGTGGCCACCGTTGAATACAAATAATTTATTTAAATATGGAACGCTATAAATGGCTCTCGTGCAGTGTTCATGGTCCCAACATGAAGGAGACGAGTGAGATGAACAGGACAATGATGGGCCAAGAAGTTTGAATAACAAATACATAAAGACTAGTAGACGAGGGTTTGACTATCCACGAACCGACTTGGCAATCACTGCACCTAATTTTACCCATAAACAGGGTGAAAGCCGTGGTTCTTTTAATGCATTTTATGTCATTTGTTAATTTTCATCGAAAGAAGCTTCCACGGGTTAAACGCGCTAAGCGGAGGGAAGGACCAGGATATCCACGGTCCACCCCTTGTTTTGAATGCTCTCCGTGGTAGGCCGCAGGCGTATATATATGCAATGTGTATATGCCCAATTGACAGAGTGTGTATGCTTGGTAATTTGTATTGCAGTGGAGTTGGGATTGCATCTCGATTTTCCCAACAGTACGCACTTCAAAATGCCTATTTGAAACATCAGACTCTTCATTCAGATACATAAATACAGTCAGCCTGGGGCCAATTCTATATTTTTCCTGTGCCATCTTCTGCACTTTCCTCGGCCAATCCCATAAATCTGCTGCTATAAGGGTTTCTTGCAGGGTTGGGGATGGAAACGATTCCAACATGGCAGGTTCTGAGCTTGGCCGGCATTTTGGGCTGGATCTTGTTCTCCAGATTGACAAATTTGACGGTTCGAATCAGATCCTTGACGCAGCCATTCGTCACCACCCAGGTTGAGAAGTATACCGGCTTTGTGCTCAGAGTTCAGGTACCTTTTAAGTTTTTCGTTCAAAGGAGCTCAGTTGTTTGACAGATTTCCCCAACCCAACATATATATAATGAATTTATTTGTTTTTCCTTTTTTTTCAAAGGAGTTCAGTTGTTTGAGAGAAAGGGGCATTGGAATTGTTTGAAGACCATGTATCTAAGCCCTAAAGGCCATGTAGACATTATCTAAATGTCTAGGATTTGTGAATATGTATAAGATTTTGGATTTTTTTTTGAAGGAGTTGCTGTTCTTTCCTCTATCCTCAAGGCACCAACAAAGTTATTTTACATATCTACTTGAAGACATATAGGCCATTAACAAGAAGCCCTGTGAGGTATACCTTTGCATTACGATTTGTTTCAAAATTTTTCTTTTGAGCAGGTGAAGCTCAAGGCTCAAACGTAATTACATGCTTATTAAGCACTCACAGTGTTACTATGACTAGGGAGAACTGCACCAGCTGAATTTCCATTTACAATTTCGTTCATCACTGGTCCCAGTCACCTGGTGCACTCTTGGGAGTTCTACACAGCTGACTTAGCAATTTTTGACCATTCAGTCTTATCTGCTTATGATTCTGCTCATAGCTGTGACATAAGGCACTAAAATATAGAGAACATTCTACAGTGAGTTAACTTCGTATTCATTGCGTCGGTTAGTAGTTAGAACTGTTTTTGCGCAATGCTGATTTACTTTAACTAGTGATCAATCTAAACTATGCCAGAAGAAAATCTGGCTGTTGTAAATCATTCTTGGGCAAATGCCAAATATTGTTTTACCTCGCTTGTACTAACATTTGTTTACATGAATAATTAGAGAAGTTCTTATGACTTTAATTATTTCTGGGTATTGTTTGTAAATAACTGATATGAATGGGAAACTTTAGAGATGTACTGTTTGCTTGGATTAGTTTTTGAATAGCTCTATCTACCTGATTGATATTAATGAATAATTAATTAGGATAAGTGAATAAGTGTGGTTGTTACAGCCACCACTCACCTATATGAATGAATAATATAAATATATCTATAAATATAATAATTTCAATGCTTATTTGCCCATGGGCAGCTTGATTAGCGATCACCATGTTATGAAGTATTATGTAAATTGTAAGAATGAAGTTTCAAATCCCCTATGGTGTTTACCATACAAAAATCAATAATGCCATACTCATTTGAATAAAGTATACTAGTATGGTACCATATCTAATTCACCAAGTAGTTTTGCGCATGGGATCCTGTCATGTTGGTTCATTAGGCTTATTAATTCTACAAAGTTCATGTTTTCAGGGCCCATTGAGCCGTGTTCAAACTTTAAAATCACATGAATTGAACTTGGTAACAAATTGACAGGCTGAAAATGGAGAGTCAACTTGGTAACTCAATAAAACTCAACACAAACTTCGATATGACTTAGAAACTCAAACAAAATTTAATGCAAAACTTGGCAATAACTTGGCAAAACTTAGCAAAACTCAACTTGGTAGAACTTGACAAAACTCGATAATAAATCAACAATAACTTTGTACTTGACCAAGAATTGGTCAGTTTTGCCAACAAATTCATCTCAACTTCTCAAGTTGGTGAGCTTGGTTTACTTGTTCATTTGTTGTGATTCTTGTTTTCATCGATGGCTAGCTACTTGATGTCTAATGTGAATAGTTTTCTCGTCGATTCTTTTATCAGATTTATCCATATACAAGTAGATTCAATACAACCACTTTTTAAATGATTTATTAGGATTTCAAAAATAAACAGCCCCTTCACTTCTAATTTCCTTGTAAGTCAACCAAGTATGAACATGAGAGATTTGGATTGTAGCCTGAGTAGGCCCCAAATTTCTTTGTAATGGATATCATGGATACAATATCACTACCAACAGCACATCGAATTAAACAACCTTGACAAGTACTGATATAGGATGAACTTGAAGAAGAGCTCTCTCCACTTGGACCTAGATGGCAATGTATGGCAAATGAGCAAAGCATTTCAAGACTAGGACTAGATGGCTCAGAAAAGAAACACCAAAATTTGAAGCTTAGGATACTTGTCTTCGTACAGGGGGATTGTAGAAGTTTTCAACAAGAATTGTGCTAGTGATATTACACGGTTACATTATGAATCATTTGCACTTTGTAATTTTTGTTCACTTATGAATTTCTCTTATAAGGGACTGCCATCAACGCTAGATGTCCATATGTTCTTGAGCATCTATGTGTCCTTAGGTGTTGCACATGTCCATGCAATTTTGAAAGAGCTAACCTTGCATGCATGCCACATGGCTGTTATGACTTGCCCGTATGTCTAAGGTGAAGAAAATCATACTAGATTCTGTGAAGGACCCCCTTGATCCCTCATTTTGTACGTAAATCAACACGAGATGTATGAAGAATTAAGCCTTCTATATTATAGTGTCAATGTCTCTTGTAAGATGCTCCTAAAGAATAAGCTCACTAGTACTTGCATGAGTGACACAAACATGATGGCTAGCTACTTGATGGAGATCACCTAACTTAGATATTAACTCTTTGCTATATGAGACAAGATCAATAATGAGGAGTTAGTGCCCGTTGCTCTAAATGGGTTCTTATCACCTTGGAAAGCCTTTGTTTAGGTTGCCTATGCTTGTGAGAAAATGTCCACCTTGAGAAGATTTAGGATGGTTTTGTCCAAGAGATACAAGCAGAGAGAAAATAGTGCTTAAGAGTGAAAGAGTTTCAAAACCTAGCCCTTACTGGGAATGTTGGGGGAGTAGGTGA
Source organism: Pinus taeda (assembly GCA_000404065.3). Lineage (NCBI taxonomy): Eukaryota > Viridiplantae > Streptophyta > Pinopsida > Pinales > Pinaceae > Pinus > Pinus taeda. The sequence goes on along the minus strand of APFE030344037.1, from coordinate 134,333 downwards.
GAAAGGAGGACTTGGGAGGGTTAAGAAAGATAAAAAGGAAGATTCAAGGTCTTCAAATGAGGGGAAGAATGACTCAAGTCATGTGAAATGCTTTACTTGTCACAAGATGGAGGATTGTGCATTTTAGTGTCCCGAGAAGAAGAAAAATCCAACCAGCAATAGATGCAGTTTGTAGGGAATGTAGAGCTTCAATCAAAGTGGATGAGTTAGCATCCAAGGTTGAGACAACTTTCTCCATGGTTTCATGCTCTTCCACTTACACAATTTTCACAATTTTGGTGTAGGGTGGCATGTAGATGGTGGAACATCCAAATGCATGAACAAGAAGGTTTTTCACAAAATTCAAGAATAAGGGGATGGCATACAAGTGGACTTGGCCGATGATACTACTTCTCTAGTTACTAGAATGGGCCATGTTCCCTTCTACATGCCTTTAGATGATGTTCTAGAGTTACATAATGTTTTTAGTGTTCCTTGTTTGACTAAATATCTTCTTTCAGCTTCAACCATGAAAGACATGAAGTGTGTGTATAATTTTGATGATAAACAAGTCATAATTAGAAATAGCAGCCATGAACATGGTCAAATTTTATCCAAAGGAATGCAAGAAGGCGGTTTTTATAGGCTACTGACAATTCTAATGAAGTGTGATGCTTTAGTGTGACAATGACAACCTTGCAAGCTATGGCACAAGAGCACTATGGAGCACTCATTAGGGGAATTTTGATGTCTAAAATGGACCTCCCAAAGAAAATGATAAAATAAGAGTTAAAATAATAAAATAAGAGTTAAGGAAATTGCCTTTTTTTTTTTTTAATTGTATTTTCGGCTTATCTCCTTATTGGTTTACTCAAATTTCAAGTGTAGACACCCGTTGGATGCATAATTAAATTCCACATCCAACGAGTACCCACTCCACATACTTTTTGAGTAGACCCACATCATTGGATGTGGAATTTAATTCCGCATCCAACTGATGTCTACACTTGAAATTTGAGTAAACCAATAAGCAAATAAGTCGAAAATACAATAAAAAAAATAGTTTTCTTCTTTTCCCTCCAAAATATTTACCCCTAGGATGACATCATCATCTTGAATCCTATTGGTTCTTTTGAAGTTAATTTTGTTAGTACATTTTTTGTTTTGAGGCCCATTTTTTACCTCAAAATTCTCCTAATGTTTGCGCTTGAAGGATATGGTACAAGGATTGCTAGACTTCGAGATCGAGAAGACTAGAGTGTGTTAGGATGTATACTCAACAAACATGCGAAGATTGTTTTTCCAAGCAGTGAGGATAGATCAAGAGAGATCCTTGATAGTTGATATTGAAATATCTTAGTTAAGGTTGACATTGAAATATTTCATTTTGCTATTAATATTTTTCCTAAATGTCAAATGTGAACTCCATGTTGAGCAAGAAAAGAATTACACATCTTCCTCATACTAAATTGTAAAAGTATCTCTTGTTGACAACAATATATATATATATATTTTGTGAAGACTAAAGTTGAAGATTTCAACAAACTATAGATGAATTTTTCTACAAGTTCACAAAGTTTCAATTCCTTGTGGAGAATTAGATAGGTAGGAAGATAAAGGTACTTCATTTTGAGAATGGTGGAGTGTGCACTTCCAAGGCAGTGTTATCCAAACATAATAAATTTTGCCAAAACTGGTTGGTCTGACCAATTCTTGAGCCTTTTTGGCTCAAATTACAACCTCAAACTAGAAAAGGCATATTTTGTACATAATCAACATATTCAAGAGAATAAGGTTGGTTTTGCACATAGTCATATGGCTGGTGCGTGGGGGAGACCACAAGGGAGTTGTTGCTCCCTTGACCCTTGTGAGAGCCCTTAAACATTGAAATCCTTCATAATATCATTATTGTTTATGTATTTTGATTCAAATATGGATTGCACTTGGTGCTACTTTGGTTATATGCGCCCTTGCTATATACATGATAAAACTTTGTAATTGTGTCTAATGGGTTGGATTCATATGGATGTACATGAATACATACACACATCAAATTTGAATATTTTATGTATTTTTTGGTTTATCAATTTTTGTTTCTAGTTATCAGTTCTAGTTGTTGGGGTTGACCATTTTGATTATCAATCTAGTGTTAATAAAATTGCACCAAGGACATTGATGCCCTTAATAAGGACGCAAAGTATCAAGATTTAGAGGGTGCTGACAGTGCCATACAACCCACAACAAAATGGTGTTGTAGAGAGTAAGAATTGGTCTATCATTGAGACAATTGAAGTAATGACCCATGACATGGATTTGCCAATGTTTTTTAGGGCAAAGGCATGCAACACAATTGTATACTACATGAATAGATGCCCTTATAGGGTATGGAAGGATAAGACACTGGAAGGTGCTTTAATTGTTGAGAAGCTTTGGCTATCACTCTTCCATGTATTTGGTTGTCTTGCTTATACTCATGTGCCAAATGAGAAGAGGACTAAACTTGAACCCTTGAGCATGAAGGGCGTTTTTGTTTGTTACAACAATATGTCCAAAGATTTTTAGATTTACAATGCAAAATAGAGGAAGACAGCGACAAGTAGAGATGCAAAATTTGATGATGTTACACCACTAAGTCTTAGGAGCCTTCCATAGAGGTTGAGGAGGGAGAAAAACTTGTTTAAAGAGAAGCAAATCAGATTTAGATTTGCAAGGTTCCAATCAAGGAACAAAAGCCTCATACAATCTAATATAGCCAAGCCAAGATGGCTTACCTAGACTTTGTAGGGGGTAGAGGAACAAGTGGGAATGCCAAATCTTCTTTTCAGGTGAGCCACACGCTAAGATTCTTTTGCACTAATTTCTTATTTCATTGATAAAGAGCCTTCTAGCTATGACGAGGTCACAGTTGATCATGTATGGTAGGATGACATGACTAGGGAATATTATTCCTTCCCACGTAATGATGTCTAGGAGATTGTGCCAAGAACAATGGGGAAATTTATGATAGATTCAATGTGGTTGTTTGAGATCAAGCATGTGTTTATTGGAGCCAGATTCAAAGTGAGAGAAATCTCCTAGAAGGAGGCAATTGACTATGAGGAAACATTTGCTCCAGTTGCAAGGTATACTTCTTGAATCATTATGTCTATTGCAACTTTTTTTGGTTGACCTTTATACCAAATGAATGTAAATATTGTTTTTTTGAATGCTTTGATTGGTGAAAAAGTGTACATTAATTAATTGAGGGGTTTTTAGGTGAATAGGTGAGATACCCATTTGTGTAGGTTGAAGAAGGCTCTTTACAGGTTGAAGTAGGCACTACCTACATGGTACTCAAGGATTCATGAGTACTTATTACAATTGGGATTTTCCAAAAAGTTTGCAGATACTTTAATTTATATGATAAATCTAATAATCTTGTCTTGGTTTTGTATCTATATGACTTGATTCTTATAGGTAGTTCTAAGAAGCTCATTGTGTAGTGCAAGGAGAAGTTGGCCAACTAATATGATATGAACATTGGCCCAATGCATTTTATTTTTAGGCCTTTTAGTTGGTAGAGTGCAGGTGAAATCCTCCTTGGACAAGGGAAATATTCAATGGAGATTTTGAAGAGATTTTAAATGCTTAACCGTGAACTTGTGGCCAAATCTAAAATTATTTGGTGATTTAGATTCTGAATTGGTTGATCCTTCTTTGTATGGACAATTAATTATTTCTTTGATCTATCTTGTGTTTACAAAGCTTGATATATGTTTTGTTGAGGAATGAGACCAAGGAAAGTAATAAAATAATAAGAACTAAAAATTTCCCAGCAAGTCACCCATCCTAGTACTACCCTGGGCCAAGTGTGCTTAACTGCAAAGTTCTCATCCAATCTGATACATTAATGTTGGCACGATCCAAGTTATTTAAGAAAAGCAACTTCATTAGTGACAAAGGAATATGTCATAATGCGTGAGATAAATATTGCAGAAAAGCATTATAAAATAATTGAGAATAGGGCACACGCGTAAAATAAATATTGACATTATAAAGATAACTCAGAATATGGCACATGCACAAGAGAGGTATTTCAGAAAAGCAATAAAAACGAACTCAAATATTTATTGAATTGATAATATCCCATGAGACTACATTATGAGAAAAAGCATGCTTTTCTCCTAGTGAATTCCTGTATTTATAAATTTTACGGGTGTCTTTCCACCGAGAGTAATCCCTTCTTACATTTCAAAATACTATGGTTTACAAAATCCATGGGTGAATACCATGGGCAAATATAATAAATTTCGACACCAGGGGTAAATATAATTAATTATGATACCATGGGTAAATACCATGGTTTACAAAATCCATGGGTGAGTATCATAATTACAATGGTAAAATTAAAATCACCGTATGATTACATTCTCACTTTAATATTATGATCTATTTTGTTTATTATCATGCATTATCCATGGTTTTAACGACCATTTATAGAAAATAATTATTAAATGCTGTAATTATTTTCCACTTGGAGCAATCCTCTCCCCTTAAGAAGCAATGGTCCCCATTGCATAAAGTTCCCTCCAGGGAAGCCTTTGTTGAATAGGAGCATAACTGTGGGTTTGTGGATGACCCAAAACCAAGTGTTGTTGAAGACAAGGGTTTTGCGTGGTTGACCCATGACTGTGGGTTTGTGGATGACCCTTAACCATGAAGATCTGAGGATAGGGATACATAGGGATACCCTATAATGCTTGTGGGCCAACTATGATGCTGATAGTGTGTGGCATAGCAAATGGACTTTGATGGCAAGGGTTTTGTGTGGTTGACCCATAACTGTGCTGAGATAGTTCACTTTCCAATGTGTTTGGAAGAGATTTGGTGGCTTATCTTTGTAAATTTTCACAATCCAGTGAGGTAATGTAAAGGCTTCCATTATCTCACTCCTTTGTCGTTTAAGTGCTTCCTCGAGCAACAGTTTGACAGGATCTCTTGCTCTGTCATTTTTTTTTTCGTCCGCCATGTGAGGTTGTTGGGGTCGGTTAGGATAGTTTTGCAAATGTTGCAATAGTTCGAGTTCGAGCTCCTTGTACCATGACCTCATTGGGACATGTGCAAAAAAATAGACAATAGCAACCCCGCTCTGATACCACTGATCTAGATCGTTGGAGGAATGAGACCAAGGAAAGTGACAAAATAATAAGAACTACAAATTTCCTAGCAAGTCACGCATCCCGGTGCTACTCTAGGTCGAGCACGCTTAACTGCAAAGTTCTCATCCAATCTAATACATTAATGTTGACATGATCCAAGTTGTTAAGAAATGCAACTTCATGAGTGACAAAGGAATATGTCATAATATGTGAGATAAATATTATAGAAGAGCATTATAGAAATAATTGAGAATAGGGCACAATGCGTAAAAGAAATATTGACATTATAAATATAACCCAGAATATGGCACATGTGCAAGAGAGGTATTTCAAAAAGAAATAAAAATGAACTCAAATATTTATTGAATTGATAATATCCCATGAGACTACATTATGAGAAAAAGCATGCTTTGCTCCCAGTGAATTCTCATATTTATAATTTTTACAGGTGTCTTTCCACCGAGAGCTATCCCCTTTTACATTTCAAAATACCATGGTTTACAAAATCCATGGGTGAATACTATGGGAAAATATAATAAATTATGACACCATGGGTAAATATAATAAATTATGATACCATGGGCTAATACCATGGTTTACAAAATCCATGGGTAAATACCATGGGTGAGTATCATAATTACGATTGTAAAATTGAAATCATCATGTGATTAGATTCTCACTCTAGTATTATGATTTATTTTGTTTATTATCATGTGTTATCTATGGTTTTAACAACCATTTATAGAAAATAATAATTAACTACAGTAATTATTTTCCACTTGGATCATTTATTTTTGGAGGGCACAATTAATTATGATATGACGTATGTGGGAGATGGTGAATTATTGTTGCATGGGGTTTGTTGATTTTGATTGGGAAGGAGATGCAAGCGCTAGGAAGATCGATTATGGTTTGTGTTTCAACTTTGGGCACATGTATGATTTCCTGGTTCAACAACAAGCAAGCGACATTAACACTCAGTTTAGAAAAGGAAGTGTACATTTCAACTTTTGTTGCTTATTGTGAAGCCGTATGGCTTCTTAAATTGATAATAGAGTTGACTGATGAGATGTTGGAGCCCCCTCTTGTTTATGGTGGCAATTGGAATTATGTTAGGCTATTTGAGAATCCATTGTTTCTTGATCACTATAAGCACATTGATATCTGATACCATTTCTCTAGAAATAGAGTTTAGAAGGGAGTAGTCGTTCTTGATTCTATTCCTTTGGATTTGTAGGCAATAGACATTTTGATGAATTCCCTAGCTAGGGGATGTTGGAGAGGTCGAGGGAGAAACCTGGTTTGGTGGAGAATACCTTCCTCACAAAGGAGTGTTTGTTTTACCTATTGCTGCAAGGTGATTCCCCATAGCAACAACATAATCAACATATCTAGTTCAACCTTCGATCCGATAACAACATTTGAGTGTTTTTGGAGTAAGGTAAAAGAGATTCCACTGTGATCTGGTTTAGTAGGAAGGTTGCATGAGGAGTCATTCTATTTCTAGTGGACACAAATCCCTATCCATGCAAGGAACATTGAGGTTGTGTTATCTTTAGGAGGGTATAGATCCCTAGATTAGGTAGGCACATGCACAAGAGACATTCTCAGGCATGCTTCTCGTACTTTCTCTTTTTGAGTGGGGTGCACTATTTGAGGTAGGTTATTCCATCATGAGAGTGCATTAGGTTCAAGGTTTGATCTCTTTACAAAGGGTGCTCTATTGCATGTGTTCAATTTCATTGTAATTTTATCTTTTCTTATCCTAAAAGAGAGATCAAGTACTTCATTCAGATTAATTTTTTCCCTATTCTATAAAAGAGGGACAAGGTGCTTCATTGAGATGGTTCAATAACTTGATTTTTGTCGAGTGTATTAGCCAATTGTAGAGATAATTCTTCTTTCCAATAGTAAAGAGATACAAGATTGGTTGTTGCAGATTTAGCTTTTTGTCCAATTTTTCATGGTTACATGTTTGTATATCTAGCATTCCTTAAAATTAGGTTTATTAATGGTAGGATAACATGACATCAATAGCAATAAGAGGGCTTGAAACTCACACTATTCCATCTAAATGGAGCATAATTTGTTACAAGGTAGTCATAATGTGTTTCAGAGGTGTCCTAATATAAAAATAAACATGTGGAAAGTAACTGCACAAAGAAAGCCTCACATAAAAATCATTTTATGCTGCCAATCTTCAATCCAAGATCTAAGCATATGATGTTGAGAATAGTAGCGAGAAAGGGTTCCTTGATTTGTGCCTTAATTTAAGGAGCCACAATGAGTTTCTCCTTAGCATGCTTGAGTTCCCTATAAGTTAGGACGAAATCCTATAATTTAGGATTCGTTCCTAAAAGTTAGCACGAGTTATGAGGCAGTTAACTAATGAGCAAAAGTGGAAGGCCAAGTTTGTTGTCTTCTAGTGCGAGTAAAGTTGGGAAAGGACGAGTGATTGTATCTCAAGTTCTAGAGTTGAGATAAGGCGAGTTGTATGAGTTAGTTAACTCAATCATTCACAAAAACACTTTCCTAAAATTAGAACTTGCTAACTTTAGCCATTCAAATTGCTTTAAAAGGAGGATGAAGGCACAAATTTGATCATTGTCTTGTGAGCATGACTTGGTGAGACAAGACAATAGAGGTCACGGGTTTGTGAGAAGGTTGCACAGGTTTGTGTGTGTGAGCTTGTGAGAGGAAGAGTGTGCAAGAGAAGCTTGTGCACAGATTGGTAGAGGGCAACAAAGATCAACAGTCTTGCAAGGGTTTCATGCTTAGAACAAGCAGGGAAGACAAGTTTGTGTTTTGATTGAAACAACTATTTTTGCAAGAGATCTATTGCTCAGTTTTTCCTAACAATAAAATTCTAGAACAAGTAGAGGGTTTTCCCAATTGGGTTCCCTTAAAAAAATTGCTGCTTCGTGACTATGATTTATTTTTGTTCCTATTCCACTGCAAAGTTTAGTAGAGAAATTTTGTGTTTTTTTTCCCAAGGAAAAATCACAACTTTATTCATAAATGAATAAAATTACATATTGTAGATGCTTAAAAAAGCATATGCAGAAATAGTTGATCTTGGAATCCAAGATCAAAGAACAAAAAGGATTTAAAAAAATTACTCCCTTTTGCCTTTTCTTTTTTTTCCACTTTCCTCCAACCATTATTGTTGGGAGTGAAAGATACAATAGACATTTGCGTTTATGTTATATTTGCAGGTGATTCTTTATCAGAATCTAAACTTTCTGATGCATGTATTCTTTTGGTGCCGCGAACTTCTTTTTTAGATGGGATTTTCTCTACCTGCTGCTATTGTATGGACAGCATAGGAACTATTGAGGAATTATATTTTTTGTCATTCTTTTGCCTAGATTCATGGGGCTTTGGGACATTGTCATGTGTAGCTTTTTCTGTGAGTTCTACCTCCTCTGCTTCAACTTCCTGTGATTATTGCCATCCTTTTGGTTTTGAAGCTTGTTGCTTTTTATTTTTTGGATCTGCTTTTGCTTGTGGACAAGATTTTTGAAGGTGACCTATTTGTAAACACATACGACAACAGAAGGCCGTATTCAGTCCACTTCAGATTGTTATGGGGCAAAGTAATTCTATCAGGTAATCCTTTACTGAGATCTACCTCTACGCAGATTCTGGCAAAGGTAAAAATGCCTTTTGAGACTTGATCTGCTTCCATTTTTAAGAACTTCCCCAAGGAATTCCCTATTCCCTCTTAAACTAAGAGATGCCAAAAATGAAGGGGAAGATTATGTAGCCTGACCCAGACTGGAATTTTGGAAACCACCATGGTATTTGCGTCGAAATTCGAGAACCATGGTGTCAAGAAGAGACTCGTGTTGCCCTAGAACCACAATCCCTCATTTAAAACATACTGCAAATCTGTTGCTGTATCAAACTTGACTAGAAGAAACCTTTTGAGTAAAGATGAACTTCACAATTTTCTGTCCAGGTAAAAAAATATCTATAGATGTAAATTCTCTAATTTGGGCCAGAATCCATTGAATCTGCATATTATTGTTAGTGTCGGCACCTAGTTCATTTGTTCCACAATATAGGGACCAGGTATGTTGGGACATTGTTCTTCCTTAGTTTGTGGTTCTGATCTACTTTTAACCACGTCCTTGAAAGAAACCGTGCCTTTGGTGTTGGTTCCCTGACAGCTTCCAAGGAGACGTGATTTCAGGATGATGGTAGAATTAGTTCCTATGCCATAGTCTTGTAACTTGATTCCTTCTTGCAGAAGTTTCCCTGCATAAATCAAACTTTGAAAATGTTTTGGAATACCTATCTATTGATGGATCTTCTGTTGCAAAACTTGTACTAATTTCGAGATCCCGATCCTCATACTTATTCACTGCCCAGTGAGGGATTTAATAAAAATTTGGATCAGTTCTCCTTCATTTGGATCTGAGGGATGACCGCCCAGATCCGCCTTCTTATGAGTTGGATCTCCAACATCGTGCTTTATGATTCCATCCAACCTTGTTTTTAAAACACACTTTGTTATTCCTTCCACCGGATCGACAAGTAAGAAAGCGGAAAGTCTCTCTTGACACAGTAATTCTTCGGCAGGATCGGGCGATCTATTTGGACTTGCATCAAAAATTACCTTTGTTGAGTTTATGTTTGTGCCACCAGATCTTTCCCATGCGATTTACCAGGGCATAGGTCGCCATAATGGAGGACATCGTACGGATCTGAAACCAGAGGGAGGTCCACGATGCTAAGCGATTTATAAAATATAACCCTTGCTATCCATCGTTCAACGCTTCGACTCTCTCTCCAGCGTATACTTCCGACCCTAGATCTACCAGATCTAGAGATTGTTTGGCTAGGGCCGGGTTTGGAGTGCTCCTGTCACCATGGATTGCCGCAAAGGATTTGGGTTTGCTTCTTGTGTAGTGAATCCCTATTGTCGAAAGTCATCTCGTCCTCTGTGTTCAAATCCGAGACAGGGGAGGCTGGAGCTATAATTGTAGAGCCAACACTATGTGGATCTAGCATGATTTTTGAATCCGATTTGTATCGACGATACGTCGATGATTTTTAAATCCGATCTGAATTGACGATATGCCAATGATTTTTAAATCCGATCTGAATTGACGATATGCCAATGATTTTTAAATCCGATCTGAATCGACGATACACCAATGATTTTTAAATCTGATCTAAATCGATGATTTTTAAATCCGATCTTGCCATGATTTTTGAATTTGATTTGTGTGAATAGGTATACATCGACGCTTGCGGGGATTCCAATCATGTCCCAGGATTTGTGGTCGCAATCGGAGTAAGTGATCTGCAAACTTGAAAAGTTTGTATTCGTGGGTCATTCAGCGTATTAGTGACTGGTGATTTAAAAGATCTTTGTCGATCTGTTTCCCATCTGCTCTTAGGGGATGGAAGCTCTTTGCTAGTCTTTCTCTAGCTTGCCCAGATCTGTCCTTATCCAAATTTTTGAGATAGAGAATTCCGGATCTGCAAAAAGTTGTAGTGCCAAAAACCGTCGCCTCTCTGCAATTGCCTAAACTCGCCATTTCCGTCCTTGAGATCTCGTTCCTTCAAGCTTTTGAATATAGGCCAAATTGTCCGTAAGTTCTTCTCTCAGAGAAATTCTGTGTTTATATGAAAATAAATTACATTTTAGATCGTTCATATTAGCATATCAAAATTTCATGGATTTTCTACAAGGTATTAGAGCTGTAGTAGGTGCCAAAAGAGCCCTAAGAACAATCAATTATAAAGGAATTTGAGGATTGTTAGAAGGGTAGAATAAGAGAGGCCTTAAGGGCCAGTTCTTGAAGGAATAAGGACCAACAAAGTGGGCTTATGAACAAGACTAAGTTGACTGTTGGAGGACTTTTGATAGTGATAGAGGGCAACCTTCATGCCCTAAGTTTGTCTTCATTGGAGCAGCATAGGAAGGCAAAAGTGGGAAGAGTGTGAAGTCCTAAAGTGTTGTGTTCATGAAGGACTAAGGAGCAGCAGGTGGGCTATTGATGAAGACCGTATGTGTTGACTCATTGATGGACTAATGATAAGCTAGAAAGCAGATAGTTTGAGTAGCCTATGTTCAGTCTTCTTGGAGCAGCCAAGAGAGATTGATAGTGGCAGATTTGATGGCTGGAGATGCAAGCTTTATGACGTAGCAAAAGTTGCAGTGACCAAGAAAAGAGGAGGCAAAGTACCTGCCGGATGTGTTTAAGGAGCATCCTTTCACATGACCGGGAACGAGAAGTATTTCAACCACCTGAAGGAGAAGGACATGCAATTTCAGATTGAGCTAGGAGATGATGGTCAGTATGTAGCGAGAGGAGTTGTACTGTCAATTTTCAAAGGGAGTAAAGCAATCCTCTTCATCTCAGAGATGTTCTCTATGATCCAGGATTGAGGTAGAATCTTGTTTCAATAGCTACCCTTGAGGACAAAGGATATGGTATCATTATCTGCAGAGTTAAGGCATACCTCCAACACTTCGCTTCTGGATGTAAGAAGCAGATAGGTGCGAGGGTGAAGAATCTTTACAAGTTGCAGGTAGAGATAGGGGCAACCTTGAGCAGCAAGGAAAGGAGAGCTTAGAGTAGAGAAGTGGTGGTTGAGCGAGAGCATGATAGAGCTCTTAAGATGGAGCCTCAACTAGTATCTCAGTTTCAGTCTAAGCTAGTTGGCAGTTGAGTTGACTAGTAGGATGATGAGGAGTATAGCCCAGGGCGAGTGGAGGCAACCACTCAGTCAGAGACTTCCAGTATAGGGAGAGTTCGAGCCAAGTGGGTAGAGGATTTGGTTAATGGAGTTCAGAAGAGAGTTGATTCTCCCAGCATCAAGAAGTAGACATAAAGGTACACAAAGTACATGGCACTAATGACCAAAGAGGTGGACTCGCAGAGCATGGTGGGAAAGAATAGGTCTTCAAAGCAGCTTCCGTAGAAGAAAGCAGGGAAGCCTTCTAGTTCAGAGGGAGAAACTGCAACAATGAAGAACATGGTAGTGTTGGGGATAGATTTAGGTGGACGAGGTTCTTCCAGGAACAACTTCCTTGCTAAGAGGAAGTGTTGAAAATAGTAGCGAGAAAGGGTTCCTTGATTTGTGCCTTAATTCAAGGAGCCACAACGAGTTTCTCCTTAGCATGCTTGAGTTCCCTATAAGTTAGGACGAATTCCTATAATTTAGGATTCATTCCTAAAAGTTAGGATGAGTTATGAGGCAGTTAATCGTTGAGAAAAAGTGGAAGGCCAAGTTTGTTGTCTTCTAGTGCTAGTTAAGTTGGGAAAAGGACGAGTGATTGTATCTCAAGTTCAAGAATTGAGATAAGACGAGTTGCATGAGTTAGTTAACTCAATTAACTCAATCAATCACAAAAGTAGTTTCCGAAAATTAGAACTTGCTAACTTTATCTATTTGAATTGCTTTAAAAGGAGAATGAAGGCACAAAGTTGATCATTGTCTTGTGAGCAGGAGTTGGTGAGACAAGACAATAGAGCTCACGGGTTTGTGAAAAGGCTGCACAAGTTTGTGTGTGTGAGCTTGTGAGAGGAAGCGTGTGCAAGAGAAGCTTGTGCATAGATTGGTAGAGGGCAGCGGAGATCAATAGCCTTTCAAGGGTTTCATGCTTAGAACAAGTAGGGAAGACAAGTGTGTTTTCTGATTGAAACAATTATTTTGTGAGAGATCTATTGCTTAGTTTTTCTTATCAATAAAATTCTAGAACAAGTAGAGGGTTTTTCCAATTGGGTTCCCTAAAAAAAATTGTGATTTGCTATTGTGTGAATATGATTTATTTATGTTCCTATTCCACTGCAAAGTTTAGTAGAGAAATTCTGTGTTTATATGAAAAAGAATAATATTTTAGATTGTTCATATTAGCAAATCAGAATTTCGTGGATTTTCTACATATAATGTACAAATGAAGTCCAATGGGAGAGCTCCTCAATCCCCATAGTCTCAACAACCATCACAATGACAAGAAAACCCCCCTTTATAAATTCAGTCTCTTCTCTCATATGATAAAATATTACTATCCTTGTAACTCCACGACAAGTCAAAAAAATAGTAAAAAATTGGAGAAGTTCAACATCTCTTGGATGCATGGTTGACCAAATCAAGGCATGTGGACATTAGCCTCTCCAAGACAACTCATTCTCATCTAAGAGTAATGGTGAAAGAACAAGATAAGGCTCATGAGAGGGTGCATACCACTAAAAATTGGCACCATACCAAGTCAAATGCTAAGTGTCCACATGGAATGTTCCCTGCAAGAATGCATGCATGCAAAATACAATAAAACATTTCTCCATATAGGAGGATGTGCTCCAAGTTCCACCTAGGAGAACTCACTAACTGTTCCCTCCAAGATGTATGAGAGAGTAAAACATATAATAATCCTCTTAGAAAATTGCTCCATAACAATCTTCGACAAAAATACCAAGAAGTCCACAAGATGCATGCAACCAATCTGCATGTGTGAATCCCAAGGAAGACAACTCCATGGATGAATGTGCTAGATGCTAAGTAGATGGAGTGCTCCACAAGAAAGGATGTGGTCAACTCCCAAAATAAGTAGAGCATCTCCCCATAAGTGTGCCCTCCATGTCAACCACCAAAAGTAGAAAGGAGACCAATCAAGAGCATGCAAAAGCCAAATGTGTGGCCCTCCAATTATGCCACACACCCCCTAATAAATGTCCTCCATAACCACCTCATATAAAGTATTATATATGCCAAGTCAAAGAGGTGAGGGTGCACCTTCCAAGAAGGTCATTAGATGCCAAGTGTAGCTACAATATCCTTGCAATAAATATGAGAGTGCCATGTGTTTACCCCAACCATCCAAAAAGTAATAGACTATCTCTGTGTGAAGTGCACCCTAGGAGAATATGCCAAGAGTTGTTAGGTCTCATGAATAAACCAATAAAATACTCCTCTATGTGCCTTGTCATAAAGATGTCCAACCAACCCAAGAGTGTGTGCCAACCTCTCCAGGAAATAATAAAATAATGCATGTCTTGAAAATTGTGCCCAAGAAGGGGTGAGGAGGCGCTTCACAAGAAAGCCTCAAACAACTCCAAGTGTGAAAAACAAGCCAATGGGGTAGGGTTCCCAAGTGATTAACCTTAATATGGACAAAGTAGATTAGTTTAACCATTGAATGGCTAAATCAACCTCAATATGTTTGCTCTAAGGTTAATGCTCAAATATAATTATAGTTACCCTCCAACAGTCCCTAATTGATTGAATCGCCATGAACATGTGTCAATGAGGGAGTGCTTCATAAGAAAGCCTCAAACAACTCGAAGTAACCACTCCAAGTGTAAAAATCAAGCCAATAGGGCAGGGTTCCTTAGTGATTAACCTTAATATGGACAAAGTAGATTAGTTTAACAATTGAGTGGCTAAATCAACCTCAACATGTTTGCACAATGGTTAATGCTGAGATATAAACATACCCCCCCTCCAACAATCCCCAATTGATTGAATCACCATGAACATTTATGTCAATGAGGGGTGCACCTTACTAAAGTGTTGTATCACGTAAATAAATGCTGCTCTTCTTGTAAAAACCCCGCCATTATAACAACAAACCATAAATCCCAAGCTAAGGTGCACCACCACCAAGGGATTATTACATTAAAAATCACTATCCACCTCAGGAAAAGGTTATATCACCGTCAAATCATATGTAGTACTCCCCTTGACCCTACTCTTTCTTCTAACTCAAACTTATGAAAGAACACATTAATGAGGGTACTGACATCATCAAACATGTTTTCCCTTCGTTGGTGTTTAGTAATTGTTACATCATTAAGTTATATTACCTAGGAAAATCCCACAAAGGTAAGTTGCATCATCATGCGATAACAACATCATAAGAGAAGGGGACATAACAAAGTGCTAACCCGTCGAATCATGAAGTATGCTCCCCATCACACATCCAACACATGAAAGTGACAACGACCATATATCAACACACCAAGTATTTAGGAAACATCAAGAACATCATGAAACATCTACACCCTAACACCATCATCATCTAACCCCTTGGTGTGGGGGGGTCGTGAGGTGTGCTAGATCCGTCATTTATGAACAAGATGTAGTACCTCCAAGACAAACAAGTACCCCACAACCACATCATAATGAGATAACATGCTCCAAGATGCCAACAAACATAACCAATGGCGTGACAACCCCTGGCTAGTTCCCCTATTATAAACATCTTAACCATTTGTTATAATTAAAATGGCTAAGAAATTGGGACATTGATTTAGAGCTTTTGGGCAAGAGGTGCTTGGGAAACTAGAATAGCTGAGTCATACATAGCAGCATAACCCAGCTGGCATAATTATAATTATGATCTTGAATGAAAATGATAAAAAGATGGAAGGTTGACAGAGTTGTGGGGACAACATAATCACTGGCCAGGAGACATGCGATTGGAGGAAAAGACCTTGATCGTAGACCACCACAAGGCAGTTAAAAAAACCATAATGGCAAGGGCAGCGGGGATTCCTCTAGAATCATGCCACGTCATGGGAGGAGCCGAAAGGGTAGAGGAAGAAGAATCATGCGGCGACATGGGAGTTGAAAGGGGAGACAAAGAAAAAAGGAAGGAATGCGAAGAGAAAGGGGGCATTCAACCAAGAGATTAACGGGGAGTGAGGGCGCTGACATAGGAGAGGACACAACATCCAAAAGGAGGGGGAATTTCACTTGGAAGTAGCACAAGAGAAGAGCATACATCGTTGAAGCGACAATTACATTTAGTGCATTGAAGCAGGGTCGAATAATGGAAGTAAAGAATAACATGTGTGTTAGATGGCAAGAGGAAGCAAATTCAGTGTAGAGCACAGAAAGGCGGTTTGGGCATCTCTTAGGTGAAGGACAAAGGCTCTCTGGATTTCCTAGGTTGGGCGGAGGCCCTGTTTCTTTGGATTCCTGGATTAGGAGTGTCCTAGCACCTTATTTTCCTGTTGCAAGCTAAGCAATTGATTCAATGAGCTCTAGATTCCTGGTGTAGGGAGGAGCCATTGAAGATATTAACCTTGGTCTTTCTCAGTGAGCTCTGGATTCTCGATTCATGGTGGAGCTATTCAAGGCATTGGTTCAAGGGTGGAGGTGGTTCAGCCTCTGGATTCCCTAAGTAGCTAGTGGGTGGAAATGACATGATCTCTGGACTCCCTGTTTCAGATGGAACTAGTGGTTGTTTCCTTGAAAGCACTCTTCCCCAAGCTTTGAATCTAGCTCGGGGGTGATTTTCTACAAGAAAGGATTGCAATGCAAGCCAATCTAAGTTGGGTGGAGAGTTGAAGTCCCAATCTTAGTTCCCAGGCTTATTTTATAAAGGTAAGTGTTCATTTATGCTCTTGTAAGTGGAATGTTATGTATACGTATATTTTACTAATTTAATGGTTATGATTATGTTGAGGAATGCGATTTCTTGTATGAATGAGGAGTGTTGATTTCTCGTGTGATTCCTGAGTAAATCGTTAAATTCCCATAACTACTTATGAGCTTGAATTGTGTTAACTTCCAGTCCTAAGAGACATGTAAATCTTTGAGTTATCATGAGCTTGCAAATCTTTTAAATGGCCTAAGTATGAAGGAGATAGGTAAATATCTGTTAAATAAGTAAATGTTTGTTTTAAAGGGACTTGAATATTTGGCTTGATAATTATTTATAAGCCCAGGAGGGACAATCATGTATATACATATATAAATATATATTGTGCAGGCCAGGTTGAGTGAAACAAGCTCAGGAAGGATAGCTCTGTAGACTCAAGTCATAGGCTATAAGTATGTTTATAAGATCATATATATATATATATATAAAATCATGAATGGGCTAGGTCGAGTACTCGTCGAGCTCAGGAGGAAAGTCCTTCAGCATATAAGAATATGTTCAAAACTCCAAAGGTGTGTGAAATCGATCAAGTCTTGAAAAGTGAAGTTCGGAGGTCGGGCGAGTCGATCAAAGGCAAAGCTGGTATTTAGAGCCAAGCTAGTCGAGGCCAACCCCAATAGTATGTCAGCCCTGGCACTCGCGGAAAGGTCCATGTGACCAATGACTAAGGGTTGTAGCCACCACCTCAAATCCCGGTCCATGACATTTTAAAGCGGAGATCAATTACACCCAGGGTATTTATGTCACTAGACAAAGAATATGATAACAGTTATCGGAAACTTGGTCGGGTCCAGTGGGACCCCTGCCATTGTGGTGGATGACATGGAATAAGGGTGATGTGGTGAAGGTGGTGAGACGCGTGGCACCTAAGAAAGGCCTTTTGGTCGAGTCAAGTGGGCAAAAATGATTGACATGTGGCACTCCTAGAGGAGGCCATGTGGAATGTGTGATGTAATCTTGACATCATCCTAGTGGCTTTTGAAGGAGCGCAACAAGAAACCTTGGGGTATTTATGTCCTGGGGAACAAAGAGTTTCCCAGCAATTGACCCAAAGGGGTTCCATCGCGAGAAATTAAGAAGGTGATGTCACCCCGACAAATTTTTAAAGGGGTGCTAGGAGAATTGCTCAAGGTTTTTAAGTTTGAGCGGGCCTCGTTTGATGGTGATTGTCGACCCTCCTTGTTGAATGTAGGTTGTTGATCGTCCAAGGGGGTGGAGCGCTTGTTACATGCCATGGTTTTTATATATATTATATTTTATAATATATATATTATATTTAATATATATATATATTATATATTATTATATAATATATTACCCAGGGGAGGGGTTAAACCTAAGTCGTCGAAACGTTTCGGAGTTTCCGAAACGGGTACATATAGAATTGTCACCTCCCAAAAATGGAAACATCGGCCAAAACGTCATATATGTTCATATATATAAAAATAAACTTATAAATAAGTGAATAACACAATATCTTGCAAGAAAAAAGGGAATAAGACCCATAGATGAAAATTTAGATGGAAAACCATGTCTATATTAACTCTTATATGATTACATTATGGTCGAGTTTCACCGGAGTTTCGGATATGGGTACATCCTGAAACGCCTAGTTCCTAGAAGTTTCGTGCAACATAGG